>JAREIK010002300.1:1163581-1197718 GCA_029783825.1 Sapria himalayana | reverse complement strand
GTTGGAGATGAAGAGGAGGAGGAGGAAGAAAAGGAGGAGGAGGAGGAGGAGGAGGAGGAGGAGGAGGAGGAAGAAGAAGAAGAAGAAGAAGAAGAAGAAGAAGAAGAAGAACAAGTAGGAGAGTAGGAAGAAGAAGAAAAATAGTAAGAA
The DNA here is from genome assembly GCA_029783825.1 of Sapria himalayana. Taxonomy (NCBI): domain Eukaryota; kingdom Viridiplantae; phylum Streptophyta; class Magnoliopsida; order Malpighiales; family Rafflesiaceae; genus Sapria; species Sapria himalayana. Next base: position 1,197,568 of record JAREIK010002300.1, on the reverse strand, counting down.
GAAAAAAAAAGAGTAAGAAGAATAAGAAGAAGAAGAAAAAGTTAAAGAAGACAAAGAAAATAAGAAGAAGAAGAAGAAGAGGACGAAAGGGAATGAGATGATAATGATGAAAAAAAAGAAGAAGAAGAAGAAAAAGAAGAAAAAAAGAAGAAGAGGAAAAAGTATAAGAAGAAGTAGGAGATAAAGAGGAAGAAGTAGAAGATGATGATGAGGAGTAAGAGGAAGAAGATAGTAAGAATAAGAAGAAGAAGAAGAAGAAGAAGTGGAAGTAGAAGAAGGAGTAGATGTGGAGGAACTCGAAGAAGAAGAAGAAGAAAATGAGGAGGAGGAATATGAAGAAGAAGAAGAGGGGGAGGAGGAAAAAGATGAAGAAGAGGAAAAAGAAGAATAAAAAGTGGAGAAAGAAGTAGATAAAGAAGAAGAAGAAGAAGACGAATAATAATAATAATAATAATAATAAGTGAAAAATAGAAGAAGAACAAGAACAAAAAGAAGCAGAAGAAGAAGAAGAAGAAGAAGAAGAAGAAGAAGAAGAAGTAATAGTAGTAGTAGTAGAAGAAAAAATTAGAAGAAAAAAACTAGAAGAAGAAGAATAAAAATGAGAATAAAAAGAAAAAGAAGAAAAAGAAAATTGAAAATAAAAAGAAGAAGAAAAGGAAGAAGAAATAATAATAACAAGAAGAAGAACAAGTAGAGGAGGAAGAAAAAGAAAAAATAATAAGTAGTTGAAGAAAAAGAAGATGATGATTATGATGATACAATGGAAGAAAAAGAAGAAGATGATGATAATGACAAAGAAGAAGTAGAATAAGAGAATTAGATGAATAGGAGGAGGAGGTGGAGGAGGAAGAAAAAGAAGAAGATGAAGAGAAGAAAAGATCAAGAAAAAGTGTAAAAGTGAAAGAATGAGAAGAAGAAGAAGAAGAAGAATTAGAATAAAAATAATAATAGGAATTAGAATAAGAAGAAGACAAAGGAAAAGGAAGCCGAAGAAAAAGTAGAAGAAGAAAAATAAGAAAAAGAAGAAAAAAAAAGAAGAACAGGAAGAAGAAGAAGAAAAGTATAAAAAAAGATAGAAGAAAGAAGAAAAGTAGAAGAAAAACAAGAAGAAGAAGAAGAAGATGATGATGATAATGATGATGAGAGAGATGAAAAAGAAGAATAAGAAGAAGAGAAAGAATAAAATGGGGGGGGGAAGAAGAATAATAAGAAGAGATGGAAGAAGATTAAGAAGAAGAACAACAACAAAAAGAAGAAGAAGAATGAGAATAACAAGAAGATGAGGAAAAATAAGGAGAAAAGGTGGAAAGGAGGAGGAGGAGGAGGAGGAGGAAGAAGAAGAAGAAGGAGAAAATGTGGAAAGGGGGAGGAGGAGGAGGAGAAAGAAGAAGAAGAAGAAGTAGAGTAAGTAGAAGAAGAAGGCGAAGAAAGAATAAATGGAAGAAGAAGAAGAAGAGTTAGTAGAAGGGGGAGGAGGAGGAGAATAAAAAGAGAAGAGGAAGAAGAAGAGTAAGAAGAGGAATAAGAAGAAAAAGAAGAATAAGAAGAAGAACAAGAAGATGAAGAATAATAATAATAATAATAGGAAGAAAAAGAAGAAGATGAAGAGAAAAAGAAGAATAATAATAATAATAATAAGAGTAAGAAGAAGAAGAATAGTAAAAAAATAAATAAAGATAAAATTGGTAAATGAAGGAGTAGAAGATGTTGAAGAAGAAGAAGAAGAGAATGAGAAAGAAGAAGGAGAACAAGAGAAAGTAGTAGAAGAAGAAGAAAAAAAAAGTCAAAAAAAGATAATGAGGAAGAAGAATAAAATGACGAGAAAGAAGAAGAAGAAGAAGAAGAAGAAGAGGGAGGATCAGTAGTAGAAGAACAAGAAGAAGAGAAAGAAAAAGAAGTCGAAGAAGAATAAATAAATAGGAAGATTAAGAGTAAAAGAAGATGATGAACAAAAAGAAGAAGAGGAAGAAGAAAAAGATGATGATGATAATGATGATGATGAGGATGAAGAAGAAAAAGAAGAGGAAAAACAAGAAGAGGAGGAAAAGAAGAAGAAGAAGAAGAAGTAGTAGTAGTAGTAGTAGTAGAAGAAGAAGCAGAAGAGGAAGAATAAATATAGGAGATATAAAAAGATGAAGAAAAGAAGAAGATAAAGAATATGAAAAAGAAGAAGAAGGATAATAATAATATGATAAAGAAGAAGAAGAAGATGATGATGATGAATAAGGAGAATAAGATATGTAAAAAGAAGAAAAATAAAAAGAAAAAAAATTGGAAGAAAAAAAAAGAATACGAGAAAGAAGAAGAGAAAGAAGAAAAATAAAAAGAAAAAGAAAAAAATAAAAAAAGAATTAGATGAAGAATAATAATAATAAGTAGAGGAATTTAATGATGAAGAGGAAGATGATGATGATGAAGAAAAAGATGATAAAAAGAAGTGGAAGTAGGAGGAAGAGGAGGAGGAGGAGAAGAAGAAAAAGAAGAGGAAGGAGGAGGAGGAGGAGGAGAAGAAGAAGAAGAAGCAGAAGAAGAAGAAGAAGAAGAGAAAGGAAAAGAAAAAGAAGAAAAGGAAGGAGGAGTAAAAGAAGAAGAAGAGGAAGGATGAGGAGAAGAATAAGAAGAAAAAGAAGAAGAAGAAGAAATAGTATAGATGTAGAGTGAGAATAAGATGAAGAATAAGAAGAGGAAGAAGATGATGATAAAAAAGAAGAAGCTGTTGATAAAGAAAGAATGAGAAATAGAAGAAAAAAAATGATGTGGAACAAAGAGAAGAAGATGAAGATGAAAATAAGAATAAGAATAAGAGGAATAAGAGGAAGAAGAAGAAGAAGAAGAAGTATAAGAAGAACAAGAAGATAATGAAGAAGAGGATGAAGAAGAGTGTTGGGTAATTGTGCTTCCATGGTAGTGAGATTAAGATACAGAAACAATAGAAACACAGAAAACAAGCAATATATATATCCCAATCCATAAAGCATCCATGACATAATCAAAAAATTGAGAAACAAACACCAAAAATAACGTGGTTCTCTAGTCGCTCAGTACGACTAGTTATATCCACCCAAAAATGCTTATGCATTATAGATTAAATCACCAGAAATGACTTACAGTATGCAGCACACAAAATAGTCATGATAAATCGTGCAGAGAGAAGAGAGAGAGACGATGAACAGTTCCACAGGTCCTAAAACAGCCACGAAAAAAAATTACAAAATATTTTATATTAAAAAAAATCTCTCTGTTCATTTAACCGAAGCGGGTCGGATCATGGAATGTGTCAGGCTCTGCTCCAAAAATTTCGGCCAGCTGACCAGATAGTGGGACCTTCGTTAATGTGCTACTGCTGCATCCCCGACCTCTTAATATTTCCTTTCCTACACTTACATGAAAATATTAAAATAGAAAAAATATTTTGTTATACAAACAGATTATTAAATAAAAACAAATTACATATACAGTAATCTCCACCTTAATTTGTTTTGCATACAGATAGAGAGACACTCTCTATAAACAGTTAGTCCAAAAGACTACATCTGATTTGATATGTTTAGTAAGTCAAGACAGTGTCTTAACTTATTCAGAGTAACAGGTTTGGTAAACATGTCAGCTAAATTATCAAAAGTTGCAATCTTCTTTACTTGTACCCTTTTCTCAGATCGAAGGAAATTATATAGCACATCAATGTGCATTGTTCTCTCATGGTGCACTTGGTCTTTTGCTAAACAGAAAGCACTGAGGTTGTCACAAAAAACTATTGCAACCACTTCATAATGACCAAGGTCCTTGAGAAAACCTTTCAGCCATATCTCTTCCTTCGCAGCTTCAATCAGAGCCATATACTCTTCTTCAGTAGAAGATAAAGTAACAAAAGATTGTAGTGTGGCTTTCCAGCTAACTAGAGAACCACATACAGTGAAGACATAACCAATCATAGACCGTCTACTGTCAACATCTCCTGCATAGTTAGAATTAGAATATCTTGCCATCAAGAGTTCATACTCATTACCAAATATCAGACCAACATCAGAAGTCCCCTTGAGGTACCTAAGTATACTCTTAACAGCTTTCTAGTGCTCTTGACTATAGTTTATCATAAACATACTCACTACACTTACTATATAAGCAATATCAGGACAGGTGCACACCATAAGATACATGAGGATCCCGATATCACTAGAATAAAGAACCTTAGAAATTTGTTCCTTGTCAGATTCAGATTGAGGACAACATTCTAATGTCAGATGAAGGTTAGAAGTAAATGGTGTGGACAGAAGCTTACAGAAAGCATTCCAAATCTAGATAGAAGTTTCTGAATATATTGTTTCTGTAAAAGAAATAATTTTCTTTTAATTCTATCTCTGAATATTTCCATACCTAAAATTTGCTTTACTTCTCCAAGATCTTTCATATCAAATTCAGAACTGAGAAGATCTTTCAGATCCTGAACATCAAATTTATTTCTGGCAGCAATGAGCATATCATCTACATATAATAGCAAGTAGATATATGACTCATCCTTGTGCCTTTTGAAATAAACACAACAGTCATGGTCACACCTACTGTATTCATGACTAGTCATGAAACAGTCAAATCTCTTGTACCACTGATAGGGAGACTGCTTAAGTCTATAAAGGGACTTCAGAAGCTTGCACAAATGGGTTTCCTTATATGATACGTCAAAACCCTCAGGCTAGCTCATGTAAATTTCTTCCTCCAATTCTCAATGAAGAAATGTAGTTTTAACATCTAGTTTCTCAAGTTCAAGGTTCTGATGTGCTACTAATGCTAGAAACACCCTGATTAAGGTATGTCTTACTACAGGAAAAAATATCTCATTATAATCGACACCCTCTTTCTGACTGAACCCTCTTGCAACTAAACATACCTTAAATTTTATACCACCAGCTATAGATGCATCATTTTTCTTCTTGAAAATCCATTTGCAAGAAACTATCTTTCTCCCTTTTGGTTTAGGTACAATAAGCCAAGTACCATTCTTATGAAGAGATTCAATCTCTTCATCCATGACAACTAACGATGACTCAAATTCAGGACATCTAACAGCGTTCCTGAAAGAGGATGGTTCAGTAATCTCAATCTCTTCGGCAACTTGTAGGGCAAACCCTACAAATTCATCAAAACTAAATCTCAGAGGAGGACGTACATTCACACTCCTTTGTCTATCCCTTGCAATACATTAGGGAATAGACTCTTCAGGTGCAGGTTCAGGATCAGGTTCAGTAATAGGTTTAACATTATTTTCATGATTAACTATTATTTGTCTAGAGACAACAGGCATCCTTCCTGGAGCTACAGATTCAGATTTTAGCTCCACCTTAAGTTTAGTTTGAGGAACATTAGGTAACTGGATAGGACAAGGTACTTATTTTAAGATGACACTTTCATCAAAGGTGACACTCCTAGAAAGAATCACTCTCTTTTCAAATGGTTACCAGATACGGAATCCCTTGACTCCATCATCATATCCTACAAATACTCCTTTTCTTGCTTGTGGTTCAATCTTACCATCATTTACATGATAGTAGGCAACAAACCCAAACACTTTAAGATTAGAATAATCTACAGGTTTACCAGTCCACACTTCAAATGAGATTTTAAAATTAATTCCACTATGTGGTGATCTGTTTATCAGATGGCATGCTGTATTAACAGCTTCAGCCCAAAACTCCTTGCTTAAGCCTAATTGAGAAAGCATACATCTAGTTCTCTCCAGAAATGTTTGGTTTATTCTTTCAGCAATGCCATTCTGCTGAGGAGTGTCCCTAATAGTTTTGTATCTCGCTATATATTTGTCCTTACACAATTCCTCAAATTAAGATGAACAAAATTCTAGACCATTATCTGTTCGTGACATTTTAACTTTCTTTTGTGTTTGATTTTCCACTAAGCTAACCCACTACTTAAACTTCATAAAAGTTTCAGATTTATGTTTCATCATGAATACCCAGGACATCTTGGAGTAATTATCAACTAAACATAAATAAAATCGAGCACCCCCAAGAGATGACACTAGAAGGGCCCCAACAGTCAGCATGGATATAATCCAAAATACTATTTGTATAGTGTAAGGCTTTACCGAACTTAGTTCTATGTTTCTTACCAAAAAAAATTGATCACAGAAAATTAATTTACTGACTCTATGACCAAAAAGAAGATTAAGATCTGAGAGAATTTTCATTCCATTCTCTCCCATATGTGTGAGCCGCATATGCCACATTCTGGTAAGTTCAGCTTTGTCTTCAGATACTGGCTCTCCTGCTGTGATAGCAATAGCCCTTGTCACCATGGAACCTATTAGTGTGTATAGTATTCAAGTCTTCTGCCCCTTCAGTACAATATCATCTCCTCGGAGAACATTAAGTGTTCCCTCTCTACCACTGAATGAATATTCCTGATAATCCAGAACACCAAGAGAAATGAGATTCATTGTCATCTCAGGGGCATATCTCACATTTGAAAGTGAGACTATTCGGCCATCCCAAGTTCTCAGTTTGACTGTGCCGATTCCAACCACCTTGCATGGTTGGCTGTTCCCTACCACGGCATGGCCAGCTTCCTTCATGTCATATTTGCTGAACCACTCCAAGTGAGTGCTTATATGGAAGGATTCACCAGTATCCAGGATTCAAGTATCTGATCTTGCGATCATTGTAGAGGTTACCAACACAAGGTCTTCTCCATCATCCAGATCATCATAAGTCACAGTTACAGTAGGTGGGGGGATTAGGTTGACCTTGCTGTTCCAGCCTTGCTCTCTTCTTCAGGTACTCAGTTTTCCAATGCCCTTTCTGTTTACAGTAGTGACAAATGTCACCCTCCTTTGACCTCTTCTGAACCTTATTTCCCTTCTTCTTTAATGGAACAGGTTGTAGCCTCCTATTTGTCACCACTAATCCAGTATGATGTTGATCAAGTATTTCAACCGCAGCCTTCTACCTCATCTCTCTAGAGTGTAGGGCATCCCGAACATCCTCTAGTGTAATCTCCTCCTTTCCCACAATGAGAGATTCAACAAAATTTTCATAGGAAGGAGGAAGAGAAACTAAAAATAGAAGTGCAACATCCTCATCATCCACCTTAGCATCCACACATTTAAGGTCCATGAGGATGCTGTTTAAGTCATCCAGATGCTTTTTCAAAGAGGTTCACTCTTGCATCCTCAGTGTGAACAGCCTTCTCTTCAACAAATGCTTGTTCGTCAATGATTTAGTAATGTACAATGACTCAAGCATGAGCCACAGTCCTGTAGCAGATTCCTCATCTGCTACCTCAGTAATGACTTCATCCGACAAGCTCAACATAATAGTGGAGTGTGCTTTCTCTTCACATCATCAAGCCTCGGCCTCGATTATTCCAAGAGCAGCATCAGTGTGTGGACCGAAGCCTTGAACCAGAGGACTCCAAATATTAAAGTTTTTCAAATGAGCTCGCATTTTAATCTACCACATACTAAACTCATTTCTACCATTGAATTTTTCAATCGTGGTTTTTAGGGTTCCTTCCATTTCAACAAAATATTACTTATATAGAAAAATCTCAAACCCTAATAACATAATTTCTCGAAAAATTTCCCAAACCTTGCTCTGATGTCAATTGTTGGGTAATTGCACTTCCACGGTAGTGAGATTAAGATACAGAAACGATAGAAACACAAAAAACAAGCAATATATATATCTCAATCCAGCAAGCATCCACGATAGAATCAAAAAACCGAGAAACAAACACCAAAAATAACGTTGTTCGCTAGTTGCTTAGTATGACTAGCAATATCCACCATAAAATACTTATGCGTTACAGATTAAATCAATAGAAATGTCTTACAGTATGCAGCACACAGAACAGTCGTGATAAATCGTGTAGATAGAAGAGAGAGAGAGATGATGAACAGTTCCACGGGTCCAAAAACAGTCACACGAAAAAAAAATTACAAAATATTTTATATTAAAAAAAATTATTCTGGTTCATTTAACCGAAGCGGATCGAATCATGGAACGGGTCAGGCTCTGCTCCAAAAATTTCAGCTCGTTGACCAGACAGCGGGACCTCCATTATTGTGCTGCTGCTGCATCCTCGGCCTCTTAATATTTTCTTTCCAGCACTTACATGAAATATTAAAACATAAAAAATATTTTGTTATACAAACAGATTATTAAATAAAAACAAATTACATATACAACAAAGAGGATGAAGAAGAGGAAGAATAAGAGGATGAAGAAGAATATGAAGCTAATGAAGAAATAAAAAAGAGAAGGAAAGAAGAAGTTAAATAAAAATAAGGAGAAGAAAAAAAGATAAATAATAAAAAGTATGAAATTAAAAAGAAAATGGGGAAGAAGGAGGAGGAGGAAGAGAGGAAGGGAAGAAAAAATGGACAAAGAAGAAGAAGAAGAAGAAGAAGAAGAAGAGGAAGAAGAAGGGGAAGAAGATGAGGAGGAGGAGGAAGAAGAAGTAGAAAAATAAAAGGAAAGGAAAGATGGTGAAGTAGAAAAATAAGAAGAATAAAAAGTGAACATGAAGAAAAAGAGTAAGAAGAGAAAGAAGAAGAAGAACAAGAAGAAGAAAAAATACAATTGGAGAAGAAGGAAGAAAAATAAGTGGTAAAAGAAGAAGAAAAAGAAGAGGAAGAAGAACAAAAAGACAAAGAGGAAGAAGAAGAACAAGAAGAAGAAGAGAAAGAAGAAGAAGAGAAAGAAGAAGAATAATAATAAGAAGAGAAAGAAAAAGAACACGAACAAGAAGAAAAGGATAAAGAAGAAGTAAAAGAAGAAAAAAAAGAAGAAAAAGAAAAGAGAAAGAAATAAAAAGCAGAAGAAGAAGAAAAAGAAGAAGAGGAAGAGGAAGAAGTAGAAGAATAATATGAAAATAAAGAAAAAGAAAAGAATAAGAAAATGAAGAAGAAAATGAGAAAGAAAAAGAAGAACAAGAAGAGGAGGAATAAGAATAAGAAGAATAAGACAAAGTAAAAGAGGAAGAAGAATATGAAAAGAAGAAGAAGAATAAGAATAAATGGAATAAGATGGTGAAGAAGATAAATAAGAAAATAAAGAGGAAGAAGAAGAAAAAGAAGAAGAGAAATAAGAAGAAGAACATGAAAAAGAAGAAGAAGAAGAAGAACAAGAAGAAGAAGAAGAAGAAAAGAAAAGAAAAATGGAGACGAACTATAAGTAAAGAAGAAGAAGTGGAAGAAGAAGAAGAAGAAAAGAAGAAGAATAGAAATAAGATTAAGCAAAAAAAAAGAAGAACATGAAGAGGAAGAAGATAAAGAAAGAGAGTAAAAACAAGAAGAACAAGAATATGAGAAAGAAGAAGAAGGGAAAAAAGAAGAAGAAGAAGAATAATAATAATAATAATAATAAGATAGTTGCGCGGAAGAAGAAGCTCTCAACCCGTAGAGAGAGAAAATCCCTATTTCTAAAGAGAGAAAACCACCATTCGAGCTCGAATCAAGCTTTTTTCAAGTGCAAAATGGAGCAAAATGATTTATTCACAATGAATAAATCATTTTCCTCGATAACTAAGGAGCCCGCACCATACTCGCGCATTTTTGGAGCAAAAAACGGGAACCCCGTTATCGTTTTTTCAGCCGACGAGTTACAAAAGTTCAAGGAGCCTTATCAATACATGCTTATCGGCAAATTCTCCCACGGCAGGCCTCGCCCGAGCGATATACAACAGTTCTTCTCCTCTCTGAAGCTCATGGGAAGGGTAAAGCTGGCCGAATATGACGCGAAACATGTGTTTATCCAGTGCTTTTCAGTTGATGATTATTATCGCATATGGCACCGTGGAGCATGGCAAGTAAGTGGTTTCCTCATGCGCGTGCTGAAATGGATGAAGGACTTCAGTCCAAAGGTGGAGGTGCCAGTTGCTCCGGTTTGGTTTTCTTTGCCGAACCTCCCTATATACATGTTTAATGCTAATCCTCTCTATGCGATATCCTCTTGTTTGGGCAAACCTTTGCTTCGGGATGAGGCCACTGTGACATTAACTCGGCCTAGTAAGGCTCGAGTATGTGTAAAGTGTAATCTCCTTACTCCTCTGCCTAAAGAAATTTGGATAGGAGAGGGAGAAGATGGGCAGAACAATGGCTATTGGCAAAATGTCATACCCAAAAACATGCCCTCATATTGCTTAATCTGTAATAGGCTTGGGCACGATAAATCTGAATGTAAAATAGGTACAGAGCTGTCAGGAAAGGTGAAAGGGCAAGTAGCTGCAATAAGAAAAGTAGAAACATGGATAAGGAAGGTGGATGTGGCCCCGAAACCTCTAGGTTTAGGGGATGAAGAAGAGGTGTGTAATAGAGAGAATGAGAGTTTTTTCTTGGAGGAGAAGGGAGATGGAAGCATTAGGGAGGTAAGCATAGAGGGTAGTAATGAAGAGAATAAGGAAGAGAGATGGGAGGTGGTGAAATTTAGAAGAAAAAGTTCTAGGAAAAATAAACATAGAAGGGTGTTAAAGGAAAAAATAGAAGATTATAACTGGATAGAGGAGGATCTCCTAGACTTTCCGGATGAAGATTCGGAGGTGTTTAGTTGTCCTCAATTAGGTATAGATGAAGTTAAGAAAGAAAGTTATTTAGGAGAAGCGAAGGATGATTTAGAAATGTACGATAAAATTGGTGAAAATTTAAATAAATTTCAATCTATGGAAGCCATAAAGAGAATGGTTATGCAACTCGGTAAACTAAAAAAATATAATGTATTATCTCAATCTATTCCTCCAAAGAGTGCGAGAAATATGAGGAAAGATAAAAAATATGATTCAAAATGCATAACTAGATTACAATCCAAATTAGGTTTTAATGGATAGATATATGTATTGGAATATTAGAGGGGTGGCAAATAACCCTTCGATAAATAGGCTTAAAAACCTGGTTAAAACATATAAAATTGCTTTAGTAGCTATAGCAGAACCTATGACACAGCAGGATCAAATAATAAAATATAGTAGAATATTAGGGTTTAATAATTCATTTTCTAATTTAAATAGTAAACTCTAGTTAATGTGGCATAATAATCTAGACATTGAAATATTAAAAGACACAGAACATAATATTCACTTTAAAATGAATAAAAACACAGAAGATATAATATCGGTTGTATATGCTAAAAATGATCAAAAATCTAGGTTGGTTTTATGGGAGGAAATGCGGGATATAGGATCAAAAAATACTCCTTGGTTAATAGGAGGAGATTTTAATGTAATTAGAAGTTCTTTAGAGAAGAAGAGAGGAAAAACTCCGAACACAATAGCAATGTCTCAATTTAATGAGGCGATCTCTAAATCAAGTCTTATGGAGATAGCTTATACGGGCTCAAATTACACATGGTGTAACAACTGGAGTAAAAGAAGGGCAATTTGGGCCAGACTGGATAGGGTAATGTGTAATGCTAAGTGGGCAGCCTCGCACGGGTCTACATCACTCAGGCATTTAAGCAGAACCTGTCCAGATCATTCTCCACTTCTTATAACTACTCATCATAATAAAAGGAGCATAGGAAGCTTTAAATTTCAAAATATGTGGGGAAAGCATCCTGAATTTGAAAAATTGGTGAAAGAATCTTGGTCAAAACCAGCACAGGGTAAACCGATGTAGGTTCTAATGTTCAAGTTAAATAGACTTAAAAAACATTTAAAATCATGGAATAAGGAAGTTTTTGGAAATATAAATCTGAAAATAAAACAAGCAGAAGAGAAGGTAGAAAAATTAGAAATTGAATATGATAATAAAAATGATGATAAGATTAGACAAGAATTAAATAAGGCTAAAGCTGAATTAAGCTTAAAATTACATATGGAGGAGGTATATTGGAAACAACGAGCAAAAATTAAATGGCTAAAAGAAGGCGATAGAAACACTAAATTCTTTCATAATATGAGTAAAATAAAAATTCGAAAAAATAGAATTAAAGCTATAAAAAACACGGAAGGAAAATGGATAGAAGAAGACAAGCAAATTAGAACACTCTTTAAGGATTTTTTTTTAAATCACACTTATGTGGGCATGTGTCTCACGAAGGGAACTCCTTAATACAGGTGATCAGGGCTTCTATTACACAAGATCAGAATCAAATGATGGAAAATATACCAGAGGAGGAAGAGGTAAAAAATGCGGTTTTTAATCTTGATAAAGATAGTGCAGCGGGCCTAGACGGCTGGAATAACTATTTTTATCAGTTAAATTGGACTATTATTAAACATGATCTAGTTTTAGCAATCGCCAGCTTTTTCGTCGGTGCAGATATCCCTAAAGCCTGGGCAAACTCATACATAGTTCTTATTCCGAAAAAAGACGCCCCTCAAATATGTGAGGATTTCAGGCCAATAAGCTTGTGTAATACGATTTATAAGATTTTAGCCAAAATAATTCAGAACAGGTTAAGTAATATTCTGCCATTAATAATCTCATAAGAGCAAACGGGTTTTGTTAAAAACAGACTGATGATTGAAAATATTAGGTTAGCATCAGAAATGTTGAAAAACATTTCAGCTAAAACAAGAGGGCATAATCTAGCAATCAAGCTGGATTTGTCCAAAACATTTGACAGGGTTGAATGGGATGTACTTTGCTTTGTACTGAGAAAATATGGTTTCTCCGAATTATGTATAGATTTAATTTATAGATGTGTTTCGAATGTTTGGGTTAGAATTATTATAAATGGAAATATAGGTGAAGAATTTAAACCAAAAAGAAGTCTAAGGTAGGGAGACCCCTTATCGCCCTTACTATTTGATATATATCTAGAATTATTTATTCTTAATTTAAACAAAAGAATGTCGGAAGGGAAAATTTTACTTTTTAGACAACCTAAAAATACTCCGAGAATAGGTTGTTTGGCCCATGCTGATGATTTAATAATTTTCACAAATGCAAGTAAAAGATCTATAATAAACCTTATAGAATTATTACAACTATTTGAATTAGAAATAGGTCAGGTGGTAAATAAAAAGAAGTGTCAGTTTATACTGGGAAAAAAAGTTTTGGAGAGAGATATAAACAAAACTAAAAATTTAACTGGTTTCACTCAAAATAAGGGAGCTTTAATTTATTTAGGCTGCCCAATATTTGAAGGAAAATTGAGAGAGGAATATTTAGCACCGTTGCAAGAAAAAATGCGAAAGAAAATAGCAGGTTGGAAAGAAGATTTACTAGGATTTGGGGAACGGGTTACATTAATTTCGCACGTGCTTCAAATCATGCTGGTTCATATCCTATCCGTAATACACCCTCCGAAGAAATTCACAAATAAAATAGAAATGGAGATGGCAAATTTTCTATGGGGTAAAAAAGAAGGGAAGAATAAAACTCATTGGAAAAACTGGGGAGATATTTGTTATCCAAAAGCAGAGGCAGGTTTAGGAATAATCTCTCTACAAGATATGGCCACCGCTTGGGACTGCAAAGGATGGTGGAGGTTAAAGGAAAATGACAGTCTTTGGGCAAAATATATGAGGGCAAGATATTTAGAAAAGCGGCCTAAGAAAGTTTCAAACAATTGGAAAGCCTTGGAAAAACAAAAGGAAAAAGTAGAATCCCACTCAATATTAAAAAAGAGTGGTTGGAAATGGATCCTAACACCACAAGGTAATTTTACACTCAAATCGGTAAAGGAATTAATTAGGAAAAAAAAGCCTATTCATTCTTTATCTAAATGGGTCTGGAGGGCAGGTATACTACAGAAAATGTGCTCGCTAGCATAGAAAGTAACTACAAATGCAATACCTGTGGATACTAATGTTCAAAGAAAAGGCATTAAATTGGTGTCAAGATGTGAATGCTGCTTAGAGGAAGAAGAATATATGGATCACCTATTTTCGAAAGGTAAAATCACCATACAGGTCTGTAAGAAATTTGATGAAACAAAGCGAATCATTAAAAGAGAAGATGGTATAATTGAACGAATTAAAACATGGGAAAAAGTAATCTCTACTAATCCTACTAGAATCTGGCTTAATATGTACTTACCACATGTAATAATATGGTGTATATGGAAGGCTCGAAATAGGAGTTGGTTTGAAGGAAAGAAAATGGACACGAATGCAATATCACAAGAAATCAGGCAGGAAATAAATAACATTTCAAATTTTAACCCTGTAATTTTAAATAAAATAGACAAAGAAAAGAAAGCTGAACGGGAATGGTTCCTAAATATAAAAATAAATAAACAATATTGGGCGAAAAGTATCTCTTGGCACAAACCCCCGGAAGGAAAAGTCTCCTTAAATACGGATGGAAGCTTTAATAGGGACACAAGTATAGCGGGAGGAGGTGGTTTAATAAGAGATTCTACAGGGACAGTTATGAAAGCTTTTACTACAGTTAGTGTAGCAGCCTCGGCTCTATATTCAGAAATTAGGGCATTAAATTTAGGTTTAACTGTTTGTAAAAAATTAGACTATAAGAATATTCAAATAAAGGTAGATTCATTGTTATTAGTCAATTTAGTAACAAAGAAAATATCTCTTTGGAAACATGAAGAGGAATTAGAAATTATTTTGAATCTCATAGAAGAACTGAATGCATCAATATTACATATATATAGAGAGCTAAACACCCCGGCAGACAATCTTGCAAGGCTAGGTTCGCAAAAAGGAGAGGCAGAATATGATGAGGTTACTCTGCCGATAAAAATAAAAGGCCTAGTGGAACTAGACAAGAATGCAATTCCCTATGTAAGAGTTAGCAAGAGTAGAAAGTGAGAGGCAGTTAAATATTAATAGATTATATAGGTATAACAGAAGAGGAAAGGTTAACGGTAAAAATGGGGTTCTCTTGGGGAATATGGTATAGATGTATTTGCCTTTCTTAGCAGCACAGCTCATTCAAAGCTTCATTTATTGGGAGGCAAGATTTGTTGGCACATGCAGTCTAACCCTCATTTGCCCTATTTCTTTGTTTATTGTATGTTTAAAGCTTTATTTATGCTTATGATGGGGTACAGGTTTCAGCACGAAGGATCTGTCTCTACAGTAAACTAATCTGAATTGGTATTTTTCTTGTAGTTTGTATTTTGTACTGTTGTTTTTCTTAGCAGCAGGGTCAGGAAAGTAGATGGATTCGGCAATGCTCAGGTTTTTGTGTCAATCTTCTGAGTCTGTATTAATTTTAGTTATTTAAATGCTAGGATGGATGTGTTATAATGTGTGAATATGGTGTGGTCTGAAACACAAGTGGATGTGTTATGAAGTATGTGTTAATTTAAAGCATTTCAAAAGTATATAGAAATAGTTAGAGTCTGTCAGAGTGAAAGCTACTGGGAAAGCTGATGGGTTGGTGTGAAAGAGGTTGTGAAAGCTGCTACGCGGATATGCTGCTGTACTGATGTTAAAGCTGCACCTGTATGGCTGGAATGAAGCAGCTAGACTGAGGGGGAATGAAGGCTGCTGGATGCTGAAACTGATGCAAAATAGGCTGCCGAAAAAGCTGCTGAACGAAAAAGCTGCTGAAAAAGGCTGCCAAAAAAGCTGCTGGAATATGGCTAGAATAAGGCTGCTGAAATATCTCGTGGTGGAACAGAATACCACATGACTCTGTTAAAGCTCTAATATTAAGCTAAAGTGGAAGCTTTAGTGAGCCTCTCAAAGGCCTGAACACTTGCCATTGACAGTACTTTCAAGTTAGCACAAGGTGTGAAAACATGGGTGGGATCAAGAACGATTCAAAGGCTGAGCTCCCAAAGTCAAGTAAAGAAATTAAAAGAAGGCTTCACCAGAGAAACAGAGCATCAAAGTTCTTCAAAAAATAGCTTACTCGAAAGCAAGAATAGAAAAATAAAATAGATTTGGATTCTTTATTTGAAAAAAGAGGATAGGAAAGGGTGTAAGAGGGGAAAGGGTAGATTTAGTTTGTACAAATGGTATTCCTCCTCCAAAAGAGAGGGTTAAATTAATAAACAAAAATTTATTAAAAAAATAATAATAATAATAATAATAATAATAAGGAAAATAAAAAGAAAAAGAATAAGAGTAAGAAGTCGAAGAATTAGAAGAGGAAGAACTTCAAGAATAAGAAGAAGTAGAAAAGGGTGGAGAAGAATAAAAATAAAAAGAAATTTTGATGATGAGGAAGAAGATGAAGAAAATGAGGAAGAAAATGAAAAAGATGAGGAAGAAGAATTGAAAGAAGAAAAAGAAGAATAATAAGAATAAAAAAATTAGAACAAGAATATGAAGAACTAGAAAACAATGAAGAAGAATAAGTAGTAGTAAAAGATGAAGAAAAAGAAGAAAAAGAAGAAGAGGAAGATGATGATGATGATGAGGAAGAGAAAGAAGAAATCAAAAAGAAGAGGAAGAAGAAGAAGAATAATAATAATACGAAGAGGAACAATAACAAAAAGAAGAAGTACAAGAATAATAATTAAAAGAAGAGGAGGAAGCAGAAAAAGTAGCGGAAGAAGAAGAAGAAGAAGAGGGGGAGGAGGAATAAGAAGAAGATGAAGAGGAAGAAGAAGATGAAGAAGATGAAGAAGATGAGGAAGAGGAAGATGATGATGTTGTTGTTGTTGTTGATGAATATGAGGAAGAGAAAGAAGTATAAGAATAAGAAGAAGAAAAGAAAGTAGAAGAAAAAGAAAAACATGAGGAAGAAGAATACAAAGAAGAAGAAAAAGAAGGGGAAAAAAAGATGAATAAGAAGTGGGAGAACAAGAATATAAAGAAGATGAAGATGAAGATGAATAAGAAGAAGAAGAAGAAGAAGAAGAGGAAGCAGAAGAGGAGGAAGAAGAAGAAGAAGAAGAAGAATAATAATAATAATAATAATAATAATAATAATAATAATAATAATAAAGAGAATAACAAGAAGAAAAGGTAGAAGAACAAGAAGGAGTTGAAGAGGAGAAAGAAGAAGAAGAAGTAGAAGAAAAAGAAGAGCAATAATAATAATAATAATTATAATTATAATTATTACAAGAAGAAGAAGAAGAAGAATAAGAAGAAGAAAAAAAAATAAAAAGAAGAAAAGGAGGAAGAAGATGAAGAAGAAGGAGAAGAAGAAGAAGAAGAAGAAGAAGAGGAAGAAAAGAAGAAGAAGAAGAAGAAGAAGAAGAAGAAGCAAGAGAAGAAGAATAATAATAATAATAAGTGGAAGATGAAAAAAAGAAGAGGAAGATGAATAAGAAGAAGAAGAAGAATAATAATAATAATAATAATAATAATAATAATAATAATTATTATTATTATTATTATACAAAAAAAAGAATAAATAAAAGAAGAATATGAACTAGAACAACAAGAATAAAAATAAGAATAAGAATTTAAAGATGAAGAAGAAAATAAAGAAGAAGAAGAAGTAGTAGTAGTAGTAGTAGTAGTAGTAGTAAAGGAGGAGGAGTAAGAAGGATAAGAAGAAGGAGGAGAAGCGGGGGGAGAAGAATAAGAAGAGGAGGAGGAGAAGTAGAATAAGAAGAAGAATACAAAGATCAAGAATAAGATGAAAAAGAAGAAAAGGAAGATGAAAAAGAATAAAAACAAATAGAAGAATATGAGAAAAAAGAAGAAGAAGAAACAAAGGAGGAGGAAGAGCAAGAAAAGAAAAAAGTGGAAGAAGAAGAAGATGAAGAATAAAAAGAAGTTTAAGATTAGGAAGAAGGAGAAGAAGAAAAAAAGAAGAAGTGGAAAAAAAGAAGAAAAAAAAAGAATATGAAGATGAAGAAGGAGGAGGAGGAGGAGAATAATAATAATAATAATAATAATAATAATAAGTGGACGAAAAAGAATAAGAAAAGGAGGAAGTAGAAGAAGAAGTATACGAGGAAGAAAAAAAGAAGAAGAAAAAGAAGAATGAAGAGAAGAATAAGAAGAAAAATAAGAAGAATAAGAAGAAGAATAAGAAGAAAAATAAGAGAATAAAGAAGAAGAGGAAGAAGTAGATGATGATGATGATGAGGAATAATAATAATAAAAAGAAGAAGAAGAAGAAGAAGAAGAAGAATAATAATAATAATAATAATAATAATAATAATAAATATAATAATAATAATAATATAAGGATGAATATGAAAAAGAAAAAAAAGAAAAAAGATGGAGAAGAATATGAAGAAGAAGATGAAGAAGAAGAGGAGGATGAAGAATTAGAAGAAGAAAAGGAATGAGAAAAAGATGAAGAAAAAAAAGATGAAGAAGAAAAAGAAGAAGAAAAAGTGAAGAGGAAGATGGAGATTAACAAGAATAAGATAGATATGAAGAGGAAGAAGAAGAAGAAGTTGATGATGATGATGAAAAATAAAAAGAAGCAAAAGAATATTAAGAAGATTAAGAAGAAGACAAAAAAGTTGAAGAGGAAGAAGAAGAAGAAGAAAAAGTAAAAGAAAAAGATGTGATAAAAGAAAAAGAAGAAGAACAAGAAGAAGAAAAGGAATAAAAAGAAAAAAACTTGAAGAGGAGGAAGAAGAAGAGGTAGAAGAAGAGGAAGAAAAAAAAGAATAATAAAATAAATTAGAAAAGATGAAGAAGAATAAGAAATATAAGAAAAAGAAATTGAAGAAGAGGTGGAAGAAGAAGAATAAAAATAAAATGAGGAGGAGGCAGAATAAGAAGAAGAAGAAGAGGAAGAGGAATAAAAAGAAGAAGAAGAAGAAGAAGAAGAGAAGAAGTAGAAAAAGAAGAATAAAAAAAATATGTGAAAGAAAAAGATAATGAAGAAGAATAAAAATAAGAGGTAGAAGAAGAAGAAAAATAGGAGGAATAAGAAGAAGAATAATAATAACAATAATAACAATAATAATAATAATAGTAATAGTAATAAAAAGATGAAAAAGAAGGTGAATAAGAAATAGTGTTGAAGAAGACTAAGAAGAAAAGGAAGAAGATAAAGAAGAAGAAGAAGAAGAAAAAAGTGGAAGAAGAAGAAAAAAAAAGTGGAAGAAGAAGGAGAAGAAAAAAATGGAAGAAGAAGGAGAAGAAGAAAAGGAAGTTGAATATTAAAAAAAACAAAAAAATGAGGTAAAATAAGAACAAGCCAAAGTAGAAGAAGAAGAGGATGATGATGATGAAGAAAATAATGAATAAGAAGAAGAGGATAATGATGATGACAAAGAAAATAATGAATAAGAAGAAGAAGATGATGATGATGATAAGAAATAAGAAGAAGAAGAAGAAGAAAAAGAAAAAGAAGAATAAGAAGAATAAAAAGAAGAAGATGAATAGAAAGAAGTAGAAGATAAAGAAAAAAAATAGGAAGAAGAAGTAGAAAACAAAGAAGGAGAAGAAGAATAATAATAATATTAATAATAATAATATCAATAATAATAATAGTAATAAGAGGAAGAAGAAGAAGAAGAAGAAGATGATGACGAAGAATAAGAATAAGAAAACGAGGAGGAAGAAGAAGAAGAAGAAGAAGAAGAAGAAGAATAATAATAATAATAATAATAATAATAATAATAAGAAAAGAAAGAATAAGAATATAAAAATGAAGACGAAGAATACGAAGGAGAAGAATAAGAAGAAGAAGAAGAAGAAGAGGAGGAGGAAAAAGTAGAAGGAGAAAAAGAATTTGAAGAAGAAAAAAAAGATGAAAAAGGAGAAGAAATAAAAGAAGAAGTTTATGTAGAAGAAAAAGATGATGATGAAGAGGAAGATGAAGATGAAGAGGAAGAATAATTAGAAGAAGAAAAATAGGAAGAAGAAGTTGAAGAACAAGACGATGAGGAAGAATAATAATAATAGAAAGAATATGAAGAAGAAGAAGAATAATAAAAAGAAAATGAAGACAAAGAATATGAATAAAAAGGACAAGAAGAATATGCTGAGGAAGAAAAAGAAGAAAAAAATGAAGAATAAAAAGAAGAAGAAGAAGAAGAGGAAGAAGAAGAAATAAAATAAAGGTTAGAAGAAGATGAAAAAACATATTAGGAAGAAGAAAATAAAGAAGAGTAAGAAAAAGATGAAGAAGAGGAAGAAGATAAAGAAGAAAAATAATTATACAATAAGGAATAAGAAGAGTAAAAAGGCAAAGAATAAGAGAAAGAAGAAGTAGATGAAGATAAAGTAGAACATTAAGAAGAAAAAGTAGAACAATAAGAAAATAGGAAGAAAAAGATGATGATGGTGATGAGGAAGAAGAAGAAAAAGAATAAGAAGAATAAGAAGAAAAAGAAGAATAAGAAGTAGTAGTAGTAATAGTAGAAGAGAAAGATGAAGATGAAAAAGAATTGAAGAGGAATAATAATTTTAAGAAGAAGAATAATAATAATAAGTAGTGGAGGGGGATGATGAATAAGAAGAGGAAGAAGAAGAAGAAAAGGAATATGATGAGAAAAAAGAATAAGAATAAAAAGAAGAAGAAGAAGAAGAAGAAGAAGAAGAATTAGAGGAAGATGATGAACAAGATGAAGAAGAACAAGAAGAAAAAATGGAAGAAGAAGAATAAGAGGAAGAAGAAAAAGAATAAGAAAAAGAATAAGAATAATAAGAATACTAATAATAATAATAATAATAATAGGAATAAGAAGATGTAGAAGAAGAAGAGAAGAAGAAGAAAAAAATGAAAAAGAAGGAAAAGAAAAAGATAAAAATGATGAAGAAAAATAAGAAGCAGAAGAAAATAAGAAGAGGAAGAGGAGGAAGAGGAATAAAAAAAAGAAGTGGAAGACAAAGCAGAAAAGGAAAAGAACAAGAATAAAAACAAAAAGAAAAGGAGGTAAAAGAATAAGAAGCCAAAGTAGAAGAATAATAGTAAAATGAATGAGATGATGATGATTAGGAAAAAGAAGAAGAAGAAGAAGAAGAAGAAGAAGAAGAAGAAGAAGAAAATGAACAAAAAGAATAGGAAGATGAAGAATAATAATAATAATAATTGGAAATTAAGAAAAAATAACAGGAAGAGAAAGAATAATAATAAAAAAATATTGGAACAATAAAAATAGGAAGAAGAATAAGTAGAAAATGAAGAAGAGAAAGAAGAAAAAGAATAATAATAATAATAATAATAATAATAATAGGAATAATGGAAATAGAGGAAGAAGAATAAAAAGAAGAATAAGAAGTAGAAGAAGAAAAAAAAAAGAAGAAGATGAAGAAGAAGAAGAAGAAGATGATGATGATGATGATGAATAAAAAGAGAGGGGGAGAAACAAGAAGAAGAAGAACGTGAAGAAAAAGAAGAAAAAAAATAAGAGGAAGTAGAATAAGATGATGATGATGATGATGATGAGGAAGAAGAAGAAGAAGAAGAAGAAAGAGGAAGAAGAAGAATAACAATAATAATAATAATAATAAGTCAAAAAAGAAGAAGAAGAAGAAGAAGAAGTGGAAAAAGAAGTGAAAGAATGAAAAGAATAATATTAAAAAAATGAAGAACCATAAGAGGACGAAAATAAAAAAATGAATAATATGATGAGGAGGAAGAAGATCAAGAAGAAAAAGAAGAAGTTGAAAAAGAAGTTAATTAAAAATAGGAAGAGGAAGTAGATGAAGCAGAAGCAGAGGAAGAAGAAGAAAAAGAAGAAGAATAAGAAGAAGAATAAGAAGAAGAATAAGAAGAATAAGAAGAAGAAGAATAATAATAATAATAATAATAAGTTGTTAAAGAAGAAGAATAATAAAAGAAAGAAGAGGGAAGAAAATAAGAAGAATAATAATAATAATAATAATTTGAGGAAGAAATAGAAGTTTAAGAAGATTAAAGTAAGAAGGGGAAGAAGAAGAAAAGCTAGAAGAGGAAGAAAAAAATGAATATTAAGAAGAAGAATAAAAAGAATAGGAAGAAGAACAAGTAGAATAAAATGAAAAAAAATAGGAAGAAGGAGAAGCAAAAGAAGAAGAAAAATATGAAAAAGAAGAAGAAAGATAGAAGAAATAAAAAAAAGAAGAAAAGGAAGATAAATAAGAAAAAGATGAAAAAGAAGAAAAAGAAGTGGAAGAGGAAGAAGAATAAATCGTAGAAGAAGAATAAGAAGAATAATAATAATAAGTTTGAGAAGCATACCATGCTAGAAATATATAAGGGTTTGATAACATTAGATAAAATAGCATATTCATATATTAGAATTCAAAAGATAAATGACTAGGGTTATAATTAAGCAGGGGCTAAGATCGGATGTAGGTCTTTTATATTGTTATTATTACTGATTTTTTTGCTTTGCAGTTTATAAGTTTACATGCAGCTGTAGGTCGAAAAAGTACAAGAGTCTCCCTGGTCCTGAGGGGTGACTCAAGAAGGTACTTTGAGGCGGGAGTTGAAGAAAAATTAAATAAGGGAAGAATAAAGAATTTATAAGAAGTGTATTGCCATATATTTCTATTTTTAGTGGTGCAGGTCAAGGGCAGAGGATGCTGAAAGTATAATAAATAGGGAGCAGTTAAAGTTTGTAGAAATGGGCTTCGGCAAAAAGTAGGTGATCAAAGTTGAAGGATAGGAAGAAATATGTTAATTAAAAGAGTAGATTAAAAGTGTTTTTCTGATTTTAATGTAATGAGTTGATGGGCAGACATATGGGGTGTAATGGGGTATAAGGTAGATTAGGTAAAGGATAGAGGGAGAGAGAGAGAAGTGAGTCAATAGACAGGTAGATGTTTTTTCTTGCTTTGTTTTGCAGGGAAAATTAAAATTGAAGATTAGGGAGAAGAGGGAAAGAACAGCAGGACTGCAAAGTTTCGATCTATAACAATGCTGAGGAAGTGTCGAGTGTCTATAATTGTTAGGGACTGTAACCCTGTTAGAATAGCAGGACTGACAAACTCCCTGCTGAGTACAGTAGGGAGATTGTTAGTAACTCTGTTAGTAAAGTCAGTAATGATTTGTAAGAAGGCTTGTGTGTCAGCAGAGTCTGTATAAATGTATCTAAATAGGAAGTGTCTGTAAGACTTGTAGAGTCTAACAAAATAGTATGAGAATCAGGAGGATTGCGTCAATGTCTGTTTGAGGAAGAAAAGGGAGGGGCAGAGCTCACTATGCAAAAAGGGGCAGGAATCAAGAGGATAAAGTGGCCAAATAGAATGGACAAGAAAAGAAAGGGATTACAAAAAGGCTAAGTTTGAAGCATATGTATAAATCACACCTAGAGCGCCAATACTCAAGTCCATTGAAATAGCTTGAAAAATATCAAAAGCAAACAATTTAAACACTAGACCATAATATATAAGTAGGAAGAATGCATGTTGTTATTGATTTATTTTGGGAAAGGTGTAAGAGGGCAAAGGGTAGTTATAGGTTGTAAACAATGATATTCCTCTGCCAAAAGAAAGGACTATATTAATAATAAAACAAAATTTTTTTAAAAAAAAGAAGAAGAAGCAAAAGAAAAAGAAAAAGAAAAAAAAGAAAAAAAAAGATGAGGAAGAAGAAAAATTTATAGAACATGATGTGGAGGGGGTGGAAGAAGAAGTAGAATAACAAGAAGAAGATAGGCGGTAGACGGGCCGGGTTGATCCCGGCCCGGCATGAGGCACGGCATGATTTAGTCATCCATGGCCCGGCACGGAACAAGAATTTACCAAGCCCGTGCCCGTGTCATGCCTGCCATGGCACGAACCATGCCTTGTCGTGCGAAGCCAACTGAGCCCCGTGTCATGCCTGCCATGGACGTGTGGTACCTCGGCTTGTGCCGAGGTACCACACGTCCATGCGGTCGAGCTGAGGCTCAGCCAAACGGATCTAGAAACCTGGTGGGCCCAAGTTTGAACTAACCCCAATGGTTCAAAAATTTTAATAAAAGAATTAAAAATAATTTGAATTTTAGCCATTGGATTTCCCCTCCCACGACTATGGGGTAGAATCCGATAGCCCACATGATTTTGCCCCAAAAAATGATTAAAAAATTCAAAAATTTTAAAAAAAATACTATTTTTTTTAAAAAAAAATTTATAAATGCCCCCCCCACCTTTCTAATTTATATGTTTTTCAAAAACATATAATATCACATTCTCACTCTCTCCATAATCTCTCTCCTAAAATTCTCTCTCTGAGGATTTCCAATTTCGGCTCGGCTTTTTGAGACGCGCAACTCAGGCTCGTCTTTAGTTGGTGTTTGCATTGGTCATTGGAAGTTGAAGTTTTGGTGGACATGCTTTTTCTTTACACTGCTTTACGGGTATTTCTATTTTTTTTAATTAGTTAACTGAAGTCTGAAACTTTTAATTTAAAAATAATTAGTTTTTTACTTTCTCTCACTCTCTACTCTTTAATGCTTAAGATATCCTCTTGTCTAAAAACCCTAAAGAATGAAAAATACTAATACTAATGAAATTAATGTAAATTTAGAAAAGGAAATCTTACACAAAGGTCCGAGGCTACTGAAACTTTGATTTTTCTAGTCGTCTCAACCCAAACATCTAAAAAATAAAAAACTTGGAGGACTTCTATAGTTTGGACTCATTTTAATAATATAAAATAAAAAAAATTTAAGTGTGAGGATGAAGAAATGCCACAGTGTAAATAATGTAAGAAAATTGTAACTTGTAAGAATGCATTTGAGACTGGGCACCTTAAAAAAACATGCCGAATTATGTACCAAAAAACATGGTGCATTATATCCTAGGCAAACCCAACTTAGCACTGTAATTTTTGAGATTGGATCCAGTTCATTCTTAAAGTTTACTTCCTTAATATACCACGGCGTGTTGGGTAGAGAAGGCATAGTCAAACTTATCACATTGATGGATCTTCCAATCATATTTATGGAAGATCCAAGGGTAATGAGCATCGTGCAGACAAATTTTCAGCCTACTTATTATAGGATTCCTAGGTCCACATCTAGGAATGACCTATTAAAGTATTTTAAGTTAGAAAAATAAATAATAATTAAAAAATTTATGGCATATAGTAGAGAGGTGTCCATGACATCTGATATCTAGACTAGTCATGATGATGCATCTTATGCATGTCTCACCGCTCAACTATGTAGATTCTAAATGGACTATGAATAAAAAATTTTAAGATTCTCTGAGATTCTCTATCCTCATGATAGCCCGGCCATTTTTGAGTGTATGATAAAGATCTTTAAAGTATATAAAATTTAAAATAAAATTTTTAGTATCATATTCGATAATGTATCTAATAATGGAGTAGCGATTAACATATTTATTATGAATATTCGAGACAGACCAATAGAAGATATTTTTCATGTCAGATGCATGTGTCACGTGATTAACTTGATTGTACAAGTGGGGATGAAGGTGTGTTCCCCTTCTTTGGAAAATATTCATAACTCACTAAAATACATTTGCACACCTCATAGACAACAGAAGTTCGATTGTCTCTGTTTGTCTGTGAATCTTAAGAAGAAAAAACTCCAATCAGATGTGAGACACAGCTGGAATTACACATTCATGATATTGGAGTCATGTGTTGGATATAGAGGTGTCAAACGGGCCGGCCCGGCCCAGCACGAGGCACGGCACGGTTCGGCCGTGCCTGGGCCGGCCTGGCACGATAAAAAAACGTGCCCGGGCCCGTGCCCGGGCCCGGGCGAACAAACCACGTGCCGGGCCGTGCCTTGGCACGGCACGCCGGCCCGCGTGCCTGCGTCGTGAGTCGTGACTCGTGACCCAACCGGGCCCCGCCCCCGGCAAAAAGACCGCGGGTCGGGTCCAAACAGACCCGCCCCGCCCCGTCTGCCCTGCCTTGCCGTGCGCCCGTGCCCGCGGGCCGTGCCGTGCCCGAATTTAAAAAACCGTGCCGTGCCGGGCACGGCACGGTAGCACGGCTGGGCACGGGAAAAATGGGCCGTGCCGTGCTGGGCCGGCCCGTTTGACACCTCTAGTTGGATACGAACACGTGATATCCGACTACGTCAATAGTAAGAGTGACAAACTTATAATTGACGACACTGACTGGGCTTTAGAAATTTCATTTATGAAATTCCAGAAAATTTTTTATGACACAAGGAACATGTGTTTGTCAGTTTATACTTCCACAACTTGCATTGCACTCAAGTACATATGCAACATTAGTAGCATGTTTAGGAAGTATCAAGCTGATCCAACACTTAGCCATATGGTTGTAGAGATGGAAACCAAGTACTTAAAGTATTGGTTCACCATTCCATCTATTTATTGTCTCGCTGCATGCATGGACCTTAGGATTAAAGTAGAAGTGATAGAAAATATTTTGACTTATATTTTCTCATGCATGAACCTAGAAGACCCACCTGAAGGGTTCATTCATGAAAAGTTGACTGACATGTTCACATACTACAATACTAGGTATGGTGGTAGTAGTAGTGAGGCTATGAGTATGGACATTGATACCATATTCGGGGATGATTTTTTTCATTCAGTTAGCTAGGGAAAAACGATGGGGTGGACCGTCGAATAGGAGCGAGCTGTCTCGGTACTTAGATATCAATTACTGCTCAATTCTATCACATTCTGATGATTAGAATCTTGATATATTATAGTGATGGAAATCATACGAGTCCACCTTTCTCATTCTATCTAAGGTGACACAAAATCTACTGACTCCTCCAGTGTCGAGCATAGCATCGGAGTCTACTTTTTATGTTGTAGTGGATGTGATTCAGATAGGATATCAAGATTATGTTCAGATATTGTTGAGACTTTAGCATGCATGAAGGATTGAGAGGATTCAAGGTTTAGCATCCAAGATCATGTTGGGACTGGGACTACAGCTGCAATGAAAGCTAAGGAGTTGATTGCTAATGATGATCCATATGAGAGTGATATTGATATTGAGGATGAGGATTATAATGATATGATGATGGATGATTAATGAGGTTGCCACTTAATGCTTGATGATTGCTGATTGTGGGATTGTGACATGCTGACAGCGACACTTATTTTACAGTTATGCTTTTGCTTATGAGTTGTACTTGATTCTCATTTTTGATTTCAATGTTTTGTACTCATTTTTATTTACATTGTATTTTCTTTGGTTTGGCCGATTTGCTCTTGGCTTTGTGAGTTTAACTTAGTTATTTTTATTAAATAAATTTTATGTTTATTTTTTTTTAAATAATTTCATTAAAAATTCTAAAATATAATTCTAATTAATTATAATCTAATTAATACATAATTAAAATAAATAATATATATATATAAACTTTATAACTATTCGAATATTTACAATTTATAATTTAAATATTTTCAAACATTATCTAATTTATATTTTATAATTACATAAATATTATAAACATTAAGAAGAGTAAGAAGAAGAAGAGGAAAAGAAAAAGAAGTGGACGAAGAAGAAGAAGGCTAGGAAGAAGTGGAAGAAAAAAGATGAAGATGAAGAAGAATAAAAAAAAGAGGAAGAAGAAGGAAAAAAACAAAAAGTAGAATAATAATAATAATATGAAGAAGAAGATGATGAAATAGAAGAATAAGAAGATGATGATGAGGAAAAGAAAAAGAAGAAGAAGAAGAAGAAGAAGAGGAAGAGGAAGAAGAAGAAGATAATGATGATGATAAGGAGGAGGAGGAAAAGAAGAAGAAAAAAAGAAGAAGAAAAAAAGAAGAAGAAAAAAAGAAGAATATGAAGATGAAAAAGAAGAATATGAAGAAGAAGAAGTAGTAATAGTAAATAATAATAATAATACTAATAATAATAAGAAGAAAAAGAACAGGAAGATAAAGAATTAGAAGAAAAAAAATTGGAAGAAGAAGCATAAGACAAAGAAGAAGAAGAAGGATAAGAAGAAGAAGGGAAAAAAGAAGAATGATGAATAATAGGAAAATAAAGAAGAAGAAGAAGAAGAAGATGATGATGATGATGATGAAGAATAATAATAATAATAATACTGATAATAATAAAAAGAAGAAGATGAAGAATAAGAAGAGGATGTTGATGAGGAAGAAGAAGAAGATGATGATGATGAAGAAAAAGAAGAAGAAAAACAAGAAGAGGAAGAAGAAGAAGAAGAAGAAGAAGAAAAAGAAAAAGAAAAAAAAGAAGAGGAAAAATAATATGAAGAATAAGCAGGAGAAGAAAAAGAAGAAGAAATGGAAGAAGAATAAGAAGATGATGAAAAATAAGAGGAAGAAGAAAAAGAAGAAGAAAAAGAAGAAGAAGAAGAAGAAGAATTAGAAGAGCATGTAGATGAAGAATAATAATAATAATAATAATAAGATGCTGATGATGATGATGTTGATGATGAATAATAAGAGGAATAAAATAACAAATATAAGAACAAAATATTTATGATGAAGAATAAGGAGAGGAGGAGGAGAAGAAGAAGAAGAAAAAAAAAGCAGAAGAAAAAAAAGAAGAATAAGAAGAAAAGGAAGAGGATGAATAAAATATGAATAAGAATAATAAATTGAAGAGATAGAAGAAGAAGAAATTAAAGAGGAAGAAGGAGAAGAAAAAGAAGAAAAAGTGGAAGAAAAAGAATATAAAGAAGAAAAAACAAAATAATAGGAAGAGTAAGAAAAAGGAGATGAAGAAGTGGATGAAAAATGTAGAATAAAAATAAGAAGAGGAAGAAAAAGAACAAGAAGAAGGGGTAAAAGAGGAAGAAGAAAAATAATAATAATAAAAAGAAGAATAATAATAATAACAAGAATAAGAAGAAGAACAATAACATGAAAATGAAGTGGAAGATTAGGGAGAAGAATAAGAATAAGAAAATGAGGAGGAAGTAAAATAAGAAGAGAAAGAAGAAGAATAAGAAGAAAAAGAATAGGAAAGAAAAGAAATATAAGAAATAAAAGAAGAAGAAGAAGAAGAAAAAAAGGAAGAAAAAGAAAATAATAAGAAGAAAGAAGAATAAGAAGAAAAAAGAAGATGAATAGCAAAAAGGAGAAGAATTACAAGAAAAATAAGTAGTAGTAGAAGAATAAGAAGAGAAAGAAGAAAAAGAGAAAGAAGAAAAAGAAGAATAAGATAAAGAAGAAAAAGAAGAATAAAATAAAGAAGAAAAAGAAGAATAAGATAAAGTGGAAAAGGAAGAATAAGAGAAAGAAGAAAAAGAAGAAGTAGAAAAAAAAGAAAATGAAGAAGAAGAGTAAGAATAAAGAGATGAATTAGAAGAAGAATATGAAGAAGAAATATGAAGAAGAAAAAGAAGAAGATGATGATGATGATAAAGGGGAAATAGAAAAAGGAAGAAGAAAGAAAGAAGAAGAAGAAGATAATAATAATAATAATAATAATAATAATAATAATAATAATAATAATATGAGGAAGAAGAAGAAGGAAAAGGTGAGGAAGAATAAGAATGAGAAGAAAAAAAGAAGGGGGATAAGAAGAAGAAGAATGAGAAGAAAAAAAGAAGGGGGATAAGAAGAAGAAGAATGAGAAGAAAAAAAGAAGGGGGATAAGAAGAAGAAAAAGATAAATAAGAATAGGAAGAAAAAGAATGAAAACAAGAAAAAGAAAAAGAAAAAAAAAGAGGAAAACGAAGAAGAAGAATAATAATAATAATAATAATAAATAATAATAATAATAACAACAACAACAATAGAAAGAATAAGAAGAAGAAGAAGATAATGATAAAGAATACGAAGAAGAAGAAGACTAGGAATAAAAAAAAAGTTGTTGAAGAATATAAAGAAAATGATAAAGAAAATTAAGAAGAAAAAGAAAAAGAAGAGGTAGAAGAAGAAAAAAAAGAAGAAAAAGAAGAGGAAGCGGAAGAAGTAGAAGAGGAAGATGAAGAACAAGAAAAAGTTGAAGTGGAAGAAGAAGAAGAAGAAGAACAAGAACAAGAAGAAAAATAAAAAGAAGAGTAGGTAGTAGAAGAAGATGATGATTGAAGAAGAGGAGGAAGAAGAAGAAGAAGAAGAAGAGGAATAATTATATGAAGAAGAGGAAGAAGAAGTAGTAGAAAAAGAAAAAGATAAAGATAAAGAATAAGAAAAAGTAGAAAAGAAGAATAGAAAATAGAAAGAAGAAGCAGAAGAAGAAGAAGAAGAAGAAGAAGAAAAAGAAGAAAAAAAAAAGATAAAGAAGATGAGAAATAAGAAGTATAATACGAAGAAACAAAAATAGAAAGAAGAAGAACCAGAAGGAGAAGAAGAAGAAGTAGAAGAAGAATAAGAAGAGGAAGAAGAGGAAGAATAGGTAGAGAGGAAGAAGAAGAAGAGAGGAAGAAGAAGAAGAAGATAATAATAATAATAATAATAATAATAATAATAAATATAACAAAATGAAGAAGAAGAATAAGAAGAAAATGAAGAAGAACAAGAAGATGAAGAAGAGGAAAAAGTTGAAGAAGAGGAAGAAGTGAAAAATGATGATGATGATGATGATGATGATGATGAACAAGAAGATGAAAAAGAAGAGGCAGAAGAAGATGATGAATATGAATAAGAAGAAAAAAAGAATGATAAATGGAAGAATAAATGGATGAGGATGAAGACCAAGAAGAAAAATAAAATGAAGAGGAGGCAAAAAAGAAGAAAAGGAAGAAGAAAAAGATAAAGAAGAATAAGAAAAATTTTTTAAAAAGAGGAGTCGAAGAAGAAGAAGAAGAAGAAGAATAATAATAATAATAATAATAATAATAATAATAATAATAATAATAATAATATGAGGAATATGATGATTATGATGATGATAATCAAGAAGTTAAAGAAGAAGACGAGAGAAATGAAAAAGAAAAAAATAAAGAAAAATAAGAAGATGATGAAGAACAAGAGTTGATGAAGAACATGAATAAGAAGAAAATGATGATGATGATGATGAAAAAATAAGAAGATGATGATGATAATGAATATGAAGAAGAAAAACAAAAAAAGAAGAAGAATAATAATAATAATAATAATAATAATAATAAGTGGAAGAAAAAGAAGAAAAACAACAAAAAAAAGATAATGATGATAATTATGATGATTATGATGATTATGATGATTATGATGATTATGATGATTATGAAATAGAAGAAGAATAATAAGAAGAAGAAATAGAAGAAGAATAAGAATAAGCAAGAAGAAAAAAAGAAAAAAAAGAATAAGAAGAAGAACCAGAACAAGAAGAAGAATAATAAGAATAAGAAGACGAATAAGAAGAAGAAGAAGTTAGAAGAAGAAGAATAAGAAGAAGAAAAAGTTAGAAGAAGAATAATAATAATAATAATAATAATAATAATAATAAGAATAAGAAGAATTTAGAAGAAGAAGAAGAATAATAATAATAATAATAATAATATGAAGAAGATGAGGAAGAAGAGGAAGAAGAAGATAAAGATGATGATGATGATGATGATGATGATGTTGATGTTGATGATGTAGAAGAAGTCGAAGAAGAAGAATAAGAAGATGTTCAAAAAAATAAGAATAAGAAGAATAAGCTGATGATGATGATGATGAAAATGATGATGAGTATAATGATGATAAAGAAGAAGAAGAAAAAGAAGAAGAAGATGATGATGATGATGATGATGAAACATTGATGAAGAAGTATAAAAAGATGAAGATGAAGATGAAGATAAAGATGATAATGATGATGAAATAAAAGAAAAACAATAAAAAGATGAATAAGTAAAAGAAGATTATGGTGAAGAAGAAGAAGAAGAAGAAAATGAACAAGAAGAAGATGATGAATAATAATAATAATAATAATTTAGAAAAAGTTGATGATGAATATGATGATGATGATGAAGGCGAAGATGAAGGAGGATGAGGAGAAGAAGAAGAAGAAGAAGAAGAAAATGATGATGATGATGATGATGAAAAAAAGAGTATGAAGAAGAAGAGGAAGAAAAAGAAGAATATTAAGAAGAAAAAGAAAAAAGTAGAATATGAAGAAGATTAAGATAAAGATGAAGAATAATAAGATGATAATGATGATGATGATGATTATGAAGAAGAAGAATACAAAAATTTGATGATGATATAGAAGAAGAAGAAGAAGAAGAAGAAGAAAATGATGATGATGATGATGAAGAATAAGAAAATGAAGAAGAAGAAAATTATGTAGAAGATGATGATGAAGAAGAAGAAGAAGATGATGATGATAATGAAGAAAAAGAAAATATGAAGATGAAGAAGAAGAAAATAATGTAGAAGAGAAGATGAAGAAAAAGATGGTGAGAAGAAAAAAAAAGTTAATAAAGAATATGATGATGATGATGATGATGATGATGCTAATAAATAAATATCAGGAGATGAAGAATAAGAAGTAGTAGTAGTAGTAGTAGTAGTAGTAGTAGTAGTAGTAGTAGTAGTAGGAGAAGTAGAATAAGGAGGAGGAGGAGGAGAAGTATAAGAAAAAGAAAAAGATGATGATGATGATGATGATGAAGTGGAAGAAGAACTAGAAGTAGTAGGAGGAGGAGGAGGAGAATAAGAAAAAGGTGAAAAAGAAAAATAAAAAGAAGAAAGAAAATAAGAAGGAGAAGGAGAAGAAAATTAGAAAAAATAAGAAGAAAAGAAGAAGGATGAATAGTATAAGGATGAAAAGTAGAAGAAGAAAAAAAAAAGAAGTATGAGAAGGAGAAGAAAAAGAAAAGGAAGAATAAGAAGAAGAGGGAGAAGGAGAAGAAGAAGAGGGAGGAGGAGGAGGAATATGAAGAGAATAAAAACAAGAAGAAGAAGAAGAAAGAGGAGGAGCAGGAGGAGGAGGAGATGAAGAAGGAGGAGGAGGATGATGAGGAGGAGGAGGAGGAGAAAAAGAAGAAGAAAAAGAAAGAGTTGAAGAAATAGTAGTAGTAGAAGAAGAATATGAAGAAGAAGAAAAAAAAATAAGAATGAAGAAGAACAAGAAGAAAAAAAAGTTGATGATGATGCTGATGATGATGATGATGATGAAGAATATGATGATTATTATTGATATTATGAAGAAAAATAAGAAGAAGAAATGAATAAGAAGAATACGTGAAGAATAAGAAGTTTGTGATAAAGTAGAAGTAGAAGATGAAGAAAAAAAATGATGATGATGATGATGATGATGATAATGTTGGTGGTGGTAATGAAGAATAAGAAGATGAAGAATGAGAAGAAAAAAAAGAAACAAAATAATAACTAGAAGAAGGAGATGAAGAAAAAGAAAAATAAGAAGAAAAAGAAATATAAGTTTGAAAAAGAAGAAGAAGAAGAATAATAATAATAATAATAAGCAAAATAAGAAGATAAAGAAAAATAAAAAGATTTATGATGATGATGATGAATATGATGATGATGAAGAATATGATGATGATGAATGAGAAAATGAATAAGAATATTCATAAGAAGAAGAAGAGTAAGAACAAGAAGTTGAATAAAAAAAAAGAAAAAGTTAGAAGAAGATGATTATGATGATGATTATGAATAAGAAGAAGATGATGATGATAATGTTGATGATGCTGATGAAGAATAAGAAGAAGATGATGATGATGAATAATAATAATAATAATAAGAAGAAGTAGTAGTAGTAGTAGTAGAAGAAAAGGAAGAAGAAAAAGAATAAGATGATGATAATGATAAAGAAAAATAAAAAAAAGAAGCAAAAAAGATGATGATGATGATGATGACGATGAATGAGAAAATGAATAGGAACAATAAAATGAAGAAGAAGAGTAATAACAAGAAGAAGTAGAAGAAAAAGAAAGAAAAAGTTAGAAAAGATGATGATTATGATGAAGATGATGATGATGATTATGATTAAGAAGAAAATCTAGAAGAAGAAGAAGAAGAAGTGAAATAGAATGAAGAATAAGAAGAAAAATGATGAAAAAGAAGAAGAAGAAGAAAATGATGATGATGATGAAGAAAAAGGTGCTAAAGCATAAGATGAAGAAGAAGATGATGACAAAGATGATGATGATGATGATGAATGAGAAAATGAATAATAATATTAATAAGAAGAAGAAGAGTAAGAACAAGAAGTAGAAGAAAAAAAAGAAAAAGTTAGAAGAAGATGATTATTATGATGATGATGATGATGATGAATAAGAAGATAATGATGATAATAATGTTGATGATGCTGATGAAGAATAAGAAGAAGATGATGAAGATGATGATGATGATAAATAATAAGAAGAAGTGGTAGTAGTAGTAGAAGAAAAAGAAGAAGAAAAAGAATAAGATGATAATGATGATAAAGAAAAATAAAAAGAAGCAAAAAAGATGATGATAATGATGATG
>JAREIK010002300.1:918581-1158581 GCA_029783825.1 Sapria himalayana | reverse complement strand
TGGGAAATTATCTCTCATCCGACTTAGTCCTACAAGTTTATGAATCATGTAAATAGTAAATAGATGTAAGTGTGTGTATCAATCTCACAAGGATTGAATTGGTAATTCAAGTGATAAACAATGAATCAATTACTGCTTGAGTTGAGTCGTTAAACTTGAGTTTTCAGCAAGAAACTTAGACTTTATGGTTAGTCTATTTTCTTATATGTGAAGATATCTTTCTAGTGTTCTCTCACTGTTGTGTTTGATTACTTTGGCATACAAGGTAACTATCATCCTTGGACTTTCACTACCAAGGATAATTCCCTCATAGTTATCCCCTTGATATTTCACCATCAAAGTAATATATTGATTCATTCATGAGTCATTTTCACAACCTCTCATTTTAGGCAAATCATTAACTATCATTAATGATTTTTTCAAATATGCAATTATATTTTTTGACCTCTACTATCTTAAAGATGTGAGATATTGTGGTAATAAATGTATTTATGTTTTTGACTTTATAAGCATCATATTATGATAATTAATTTATGTCTTCGTATGAATCTCACTTATGAAAATTATACAAAAGAATTTGGCTCACAGGCTTGTCACTGCCATACATGTCACCTCCTCTTGTGTGTGCCTCATGATTTGTCTATCATTATCCATCATGCCTGATACATGACTTTCACACTATGGTGAAATGGTTAGATTATTTGTTCTATTTAACCCCCACATTACTTGAGGTCAATTCTATTAAAATGTGCACAATAGATTAGTCATAAGTGTGTTTGTACTTTTGACTTCATGAGAATTATACTAACAATGAGTAATTTATCTTAATCAAAGTGTTAAGTATATATATTTATCTCATGTGTTAAGATTAGAATGAATGTCATTTCCTTCTCATCATATCATATGAGTGTATCTCATAGCATACCTATCACAATCTATCATGATTGATATGCATAAAAATATAATATAGCAAAAATCCTAAATCATAGTTATATAATACAATCATATCTATCAATATTTCACACACAACTTTAACAGAAACATCAATAATATAGAAGTAATGTATCCATCACACTTCATACAAAAATACGTAACACAACCTTACACTAGAAAAATCTCATATAGTTAGGGACAGTTCCCTAGGTAAATGGGCATTTTTCGTCACTAAACAGGATATAGCGATAGATTACCAATGGATAGGTTCTCTATCTAAAGTGCTTATTGCTAAAATTTAGCTACGAAAAATATCCCTAGCTAAATAGTTAGCGACGGAAAAATTATTTGCTAAAAAAGATAAATTTTCTAGCTAAATTATCACGATAAATAAGATTTTCTGTCGCTAAACGAAAATAACGATGGATGATTCCCTAGCTAAAGTCATGGTCTATAAATGTTGGTGACGGATATAGTCCCTAGCTAAATAAATTTAGCAACAGAAAATCCATCTCTAATTTTAATAGTTCCCTAGCAAAATTAGCTTAGGAAAATTCTCTAGCTAAATTAGCAAGGGATTTTTCCCTTGCTAATTTAGCAAAAGATTTTTTCCTAGCTATTTTAATTTCAAAATTAATTTCAGAATTTAAATTATTTTAAAATTTTTTAATTAACTAATTTAATATTTTTACAACAAATTGAATAAAAATTGAAACTATAAATAATTTATAATAAACAAAAAATAAATTTATTTAATATCTTATTCTAATTCAGTATTTTACATAATTAAAACAAAAAATAATAATAAAATTTTATTTCATCTTATTCATTAATATATCTACCGATAGTGCATAAAGTATAATATATCTATTCATTAACGTTGCTTTCTCTCCCTCTACTCCTTCGATCATCATTTTTCTACTACAACAAAGCTATCCGAGTCACAACACGTAATGTCTAATAAAAAATTTCATCACTTATAAAAGCTTTGTATGATGAACAATGTGGTAACATATCTATCAAAAATTTTAACTACTCGGTCAAATTAAAAAAAAGTTATGTTTTGATACATATATAATTCTACCGTATATATGTAAATATATATTGGCTTTTCACTCGTACATATATTATTTCAGTATATGTACATAAAAATAGCAGTATAATGTGTACATATAAACTGAGTACAAATATACTCAGTATATATGTACATAAAATACTACCGTATTATATGTATGTATTTAATGACTTTATTCGTACGTATATACCTCATTTGGTGTTGTTGTTGCCGCTCCTATCACTGCCGCCATTGCCGTTGTCGCTGCCAATGCCACTGCTGTTGTCATTACTGCCACCGCTGCCTCTGCTGCCGCCGCTGCCTCTGCTGCCGCCGCTGCCTCTGCTGCCGCCGCTGCCTCTGCTGCCGCCACTGCCTCTGCTGCCGCCGTTGCCCCGGCTGCCTGTGCTGTCGGTGCATGTCGTAGCTGTCACTGCCGCCGCTGCCCCCGCTACTACCGTTGCCGTCGCTACTAGCAATGCTACCTCTGCCACTGCTTTTGGTGCAACCGCTGCTACCGCAGTTACTTCTAGTGCTGCCACTGCCGCTGCCTTCGATGCTACCGCACCTGCCACCGCCGCCGCCGCTGCTACCGCTGCCACCACTACCGCCACTACCACTTTTCCTGTCGTCGCTGCCATTGATGCCACCGATGTCGTTGCTGCTACTACTGATAATTAGTTTTTATATACCTATAATAGGCTAAAACTCTACCCAAAAAATTCGGAGACACACAAACATATTCACAAATATATAATAACAGTTATTATAGACATGAACAAACACAAATTAAAGTTGATTGTCATACAGCTTCAACAAAAATTTAATTAAATAATTTTATATTTTTATATTAAATTAAATAAAACAGAAACAATAAATAAAAATTTTAAATTAAACAAAAAAAATTCATTTAATAACTTTAACTAATACGATATTTAAAATAACTAAAATAAAAAAATAACAAAATTATATTACATCTTATTAATCAATGTAACTACCGACATCACATAAAGTATACTCTATCCATGCATTTACGTTGCTTTCTCTTCCTCTGCTCCTCCGATCACCAACTTTCTACTACGAAAAAGCTATCTGAGTCATGGTATGTCATGTCTGTTGAAAAATTTCTTTGCTTATATGAGCTTCGTATGCGAAACAATGTGGTACCATATCTATAAGAAATTTAAACCACTCAATCTAATCAAAATAAATAAATAAAATTATGTTTTGATAAATATATATTACTATAGTAAATATGTACATATATACTAGCATTTCACTCGAACATATATTAATGCAGTATATGTACATATAAACTACCGTATTATGCGTACTTATGTACTGACTATATACGTACGTATATATCATATTTGTTGTTGTTGTTGTTGCTGCTCCCACCGCCACTGCTGTTGCCGCTGCCCTTGTCGCTGCCCTTGTCGCTGCCCCTCCTGCTACTGCTACTGATGGTGCTGTCGGTGTTGCCGCCTCTACCACTCTGCCGTGTGGCCGGTACTACTGGTGTTGCCGCCTAGAGGTGTCAAATGGGTCGTGCTGGGCCGAGTTGGCACATTTTTTTAGAGCGCGACCGTGCTTTCGTGCTGGGCCAGGCACGACACGGTTAGTTTACCGTGTTGTGCCTGGCACGACACAGTTTATAAAAGCCTGGCCCGGCCCGTCGTGTCGGCGGGCCGGGCTGTGCCGAGCCGGCCCGTTCGAGCCTAAACTAGTCGTACGGGTCAAATAAATGTTTTTTTAAAAAAAATTATATTTTAAATTTTAGTTTAATTATATAATATATTAATTTATATATAAAATTATAGATAATGTATAATATAATAAATTTATAAAATGATAATTGTTTAAAATTTATTAAATTTACAAAGTTTAAATTTTTTTATAATTTAAAATAAAATTAGTTTATAATTTATTAGAATTAAATAATAGAGTTATAAATTTTTAAATGAAAAAATAAATAAATCAATAAATTTTGTTAAAAAAATTAAAAAGTAAAAAAACATAAGCAAACCAAATGAAAAATGACCAATCAGCCATTAGATACCGAAGGTCCGAACCAAACAAATTAAAGTTTCAAAGTAACGTATAAATAAAGTATACAATCAATAAAAAACAAAATATCGAAATCAAAAAATAGTAGATCATCATCAATCATCAATCGACATATCATGAGCATCATCAGCCACAACATCAAGATCAGTATCATATGGATCATCATCATCAGCAATCAACTCCCCCGCTTTCACAGTGGTTGCAGCTGCAGTCCTTGTCCCAGTCCCAGCTCCAACACGATCATTGATGCTAAACCTCGAATCCTCCCAATCCTTCAAACAAGCCAAGTCCTCAACAATATCTGGACGTAATCTTGATCTCTTATCTGAAATTACGTTCACTACAACAGAAAAAGCAAACTCTGATGCTACGCTCGACACTGGAGGAATCAGAAGATCCCGTGCCATTCTAGATAGCACGGGAAAGGTAGACTCTTATGATTTCCACCACTATAATATATCAAGATTCTTAGTATCTGAATGTGATAGGATTGAGCAGTAATCGGTATCTAAGTACCGAGAAAGCTCGCTCCTATGTGATGGTCCACCCCTACATTTCCCCCTCGCTAGTTGAATGGAAAAATCGTCATCTCCGAACAAGGTATCCATGTCCATAATCACAGTCTTACTACCACCACCACCATACCTAGTATCATAGTATGTGAACAGTCAGTCAACTTCTTGTGAATGAACCCTCCAGGTTGCTTTTCCAGGTTCATGCACGAGGAAATGTAAGTCGGGGTGTTTTCTACCCCTTCCACCTCTCAACCCGCTTTCATGGTCGGACTATCATGAGGATGAAGAATCTCAGAGAATCCTAAAATTTTTTTATTCATAGTCCAGTTAAAATCTACATAGTGGCTGGTGAGACATGCATAAGATGATTAATCATGACTTGTCCAGATATCGGACGTCACGGACACCACTCCACTATATGCCATGAATTCATTAATTATTTTTTATTTTTCTAACTTATACAATTTTAGTATGTCATTCCTAGATGTGGACCTAGGAATCCTACGATAAGCAGGCTGAAGATATGTCTGCATTATGCGCACTACCCTTTGATCTTCCAAAAATCTGATCGGAAGCCCCATCAATGTGATAAGTCTGGTCATGCCATTTCTACCCAACTCGCCGAAGTATATGAAGGGAGTAAACTTTGAGACTAAACTCGATCCATTCTCAAAAAATGCAGTGCCAAGTTGGGTTTGCCTAGGATCTATTGGACCATGTTTTTTGGTGCATAATTTGGCATGCCTCTTAAGATGCCCAATCCCAAGTGAACTCTTACATGTTAAAAGTCTCATACAATATTTGCATTGTGTCATTTCTTCTTCCTCACCCCTAATATTTGTTTGTTTTATTATATTAAAATGAGTCCAAACTACAGAAATCCTCCTAGTTTTTTATTTTTTAGAAGTTTGGGTTGAGACGACTAGAGAAACCAAAGTTTCAGCAGCCTCAGACCTCTTTGTAATATTTTCATTTTCTAAATTTAAATATGTTTCATTAGTATTTGTCATTTTTTAGGATTTTTGTTAAATAGGACACTTATTTCGAGACTAGATGATAAATTTTAAATTTATCTATTTTAGGTCTAGAGAGAGAGAAAGTAAAAAATAACTTAAAATAAACTTCCTGGTAAAGCAGTCAAGTGGATCACGTGCACGGTGCAACACAGTCTAGCTCAAAATTCAAAACCCAAGTTGAGATTCCTGAAAAGTCAAGCCAAATGACGAAATCCCGACTTCCCGAGTCCCGAGAAAGAGGAGCAAGATTTTTGAGAGAAAAAATGTGAGATCAGAAAGAATAAATGTTTATGAAAAACATAAATGTTATAGAGAGGGGGGGTGAATTTTATAGATTAAAGAAAATAATTTTTTTTATAAAAAGTCATTTTTTTTTATTTTTTTTTATTTTTTTTTATTTTTTAGGGGGCAGAATCATGAGGGCTGTTGGATTCTACCCCCTAGCCGTTGGAGGTGAGATCCAACGGCAACAATTTAATTTTTTTTTTGCCCGTTGGGGGGGGGGGGAATCAAGTCGGGTCAGGGGACCGCGGGTCGGGTCTGATTAGACCCAACCCTCGGTCTTTTTTGCGGGAAGGGGAACTAGACGCTAGGCTTGGCGTTGGCCCGAGTGTCCCGAGTCATGGTGAACCCACCGTGACTCGAGAGGGTGAGGGACTGCAGGTGCGGGATGCCGGGCTGGATGTGAAGTGTGACCCCGACCGTGCCTACGGGCCATGCCATGGACCACCAAACCATGCCGAGTCAGGCACGGCATGAAGCCCGGTTGGCCTTGGCACGACACAACACTGGTTGTGCCTTACTCAGGCATGGGATATCCCCGTGACGGGCCAACCCAGGCATGGCTGAACCATGTCGAGCCTCGTGCCGTCCCGGCCCGGCCGCGCTGACACCTCTACTGCTGCCGTTGCCTACTGCCGTCACTGCCGGTCCTACCGCCACTGCCATTACTATCTGTGCCTCCACTACCGCTGCTGCCAAAATAAAATCCAACGTTATTCATGTTTTTATATAAAATTATATGCAAGATAAAATGCACCTTACTTTATATATCACATTTTAGGAAAATCTTGTGATGTAGGCTCTTTAAGAACTACACTGGAATTTTTAAAATAATGAATAAAATTTAAGATATGATTAAAACTTAATTTTTTGAGTTGACTCATATAAACAAGACAACTATAAAATTAAGTGATAAAATTATTAATATTCAACATTTTTCATATTGATTATTTTTTGACCATCAATTTATCCTTAAGTATTATGTCTCATCTCACTAGCCATTAAATCTCAAAAATAACATCATTAAAACAAACATAAAAAATTCAAGTTTAACAAAAACTATACTAATTTAAAATAAAAGTTAATACATGATATTTTATTCTTGGCCTAGAACAGTAATATTCATCATAGGTTTTATACAAAAGCACGCAGCCAAAATTATTAAATATGCAATAAAACATAAACTTCACATCACTAAATCTAATAATAATTTCAAAATAAAATATATTTGTGCAAAAAGAATACAAAAATAACTAATCTTTATGAAAATATATAAGGATCTACCGTATAAGTATGATGATAAAGACCATACCTAGCACGTGAGGTTCCTTCTTGACACAGGATCTAAGAGAGTTTGATATCTCGAACTCAAGGCCTATTATTTTAGGAGAAAGATATTTACCATCACACCAATTCACAACTTGTAATATAAGGACAAATGATATTTAGTTGTACTGTAACTACAATATAATAGAAACCCAAACCTATAAATAAAAAATAAAAGACTATGAGCAGCTCATACAGGTTAGGTGATTCCATAGAATGAAAATCAATTGAATCTACTACAAACTTTCATGCAGATCCGAGCATGGCTATGGCTCTTTCAAACTTGAGCTTCAATACTACCTTCTTACACTCTTCAAACTTCTGGGCAACATCTCGATCCGTTGGACAAATTTTTTTAACCTAATTCATGTTCATCATAGAAGTTATGATGAAAGAGACGCATGGTGTTCATGATCATTAAATATGTTGACTGAAACAACTTCAAACATGGTATTGATTCAAGATGAATGAAGTTTGTGAACCAAGCTTATTGATATGATTGGAACCTGTTGAAAGTCCTTCAATGCTTCTTTGTGATTCCCCATGGAAAGATATGCAGCACCTCATCTGTAATAACCCTGTAATTTCAGACAAATGTTAGGAGGAAGAAGAAGAAAAGTATACACATCAAACTCATGATGCATTATGTGCCTTGGAATAGTAAGGTTCACAATCAATACCCTTGGAAGCATCCTTTACAGCACACCCATTTTCTTCCAGTTTCGCATGGGTAATTGCACGATTGGCCCAATACACAATATTCTGATCATGTAAATTGATAGCTTGTGTGTATAGTTCTATAGCACAAGCAAACCTGTTGGCTGAAAAAAAAATATGACAAACATACTTATCAGTGTCAATATTGATCGAAATGACAAATCTAGTTAAGATTAAAATTGATATGAGACTATATGATTAGCCATCATAAAAATAAGTGTAAGTAATAGCAACCTTACATACAGATTATATTAGATTTTACTTCTAATGAAATGACAATCAATTTCAATATGCTTATGTTCTTGTTATATATCAAATTTGAATTCTTAGTTATTTTATTACCACAATCAAACATAGAAACTTTTTCTATTTGATGCAATATATGAATATCAACTCTCATATAACAATGACTATGACTAAGCATTCCGCCTCTATATTCTTAATTTAAAATTGATATCTATCTCAATTCCTTGAGGAAAATTTTCTAGGCACCAACATGACTCAAATGGGAACGTGCCGCATGAATCTTGGTAGGGCAAGAGATTTTGTTTTATGAAATTCTATGATAAATATATGAAATACAATTATTAAATTATCATACATCTTCTAATTCATAAAATAACAATAAAATTCAATTTTATATTTACTAGTAATAGTAAAAACCCAATTTTTACTTCCAAAAGATGAACACATGAGCTCAATTGAACTCGAACTCTACTCGAGCTCAATTGAACTCGAACTCTACCCGAGATTAATTGAACTTGAACTCGACTCAAGCTCAATTGAACTTGAACTCGACTCATATCATTCCCCTAATAATAAATTATTAGGGGT
This sequence comes from Sapria himalayana, assembly GCA_029783825.1. Lineage (NCBI taxonomy): Eukaryota > Viridiplantae > Streptophyta > Magnoliopsida > Malpighiales > Rafflesiaceae > Sapria > Sapria himalayana. The sequence goes on along the minus strand of JAREIK010002300.1, from coordinate 1,149,837 downwards.
TATACGTACTATGTTATACCTACTATAAATTATTATAGTACTACAAAATAATAAATTATTATACGTACTATGTTATATATGGTTGATAATGTTTATAACACAAAAGAAACAAACATATTGATGACGATGATACTCATCATATTAAAACAATATTCATTAACTAAAAAAATCACACCCATGATTGATAATTATTGATATTCTAAATCAATGAAAAAAAATGCATCATGTCATCACAAAATTAACATCACAGATAGAAAAAAAATGCCAAATAATTATGATCATAGTTGTTAGAAACTTGTGATACAAGAAATGATACAATAATACAACATATATTTTTTAATGAAAATTAATAGGTTTCACTTATTATATCTTATTTTAAAGCATATTTTATAATACAAATACCAAACATGATATGACATGTGATACTATGATAGAACAATACAAACATTCTCAACTATTTTCTATAATTAAAAAAAATCAAATTAATTTTTCATGTTAAAAAATTAATTATATTAATTATTCAAATATACAAAAAAATTATAAAATAATCATAAAAAAATAAGAAAAATAATTTTATACAAATGGTTGCATTTTCATTATCATATACTATAATTCATACTTTTAATATACATTTATACAAATATATTTTTTTACATATTCTTTACAAGGTAAAAAAACTTATGTTACATGATACGATATAATACATAATACAGAAAAATAGGACAATAATATACGATATGTTTTATGAGCTAACAACTATGATTATAATGCAAGGAAAGAAAATATGGACGAGAAAAGCAACATATATACATCTCATATGTGTGTGTGTGTGTGTGTGGGTGGGTGTGTGTGTGTGTGTGTGTGTGCAACTTGCATAGTATTTGAGAGGAGAATGTAGGGGGCTAGTGAATAAAACTAAAAAAAAAGAAAAAGCAAAGCATCAACGTGAGCAAGCTAGGATTGAGTTTCTGAAGATAATGAAAGTTGGCTAAGGGAGACTAGAGTGAAGCTAAGAAATAACAACATAAAACAAATAACTTAGTTAGCCATCCGTAAACATGATTTCTCTAATGAAAAAAAAATGCATTGATAAAAGAGAAACACATAAGTCACTCTAATTTGATCAAGATTATGGTTGAGTTTCATAGTAACTAATGCACAAGTAATAAACGTGCCCAAGTGCATTAAGATAGAATTACTAAGAAATGTCTTCAATAATCAACCTAGTGAAAAGCTATCCTTTTTCTTTATTATTAAGATAAGGCATTAGCCTTAAATATCCTATGATATCTATATTCATATCTTCCCTTGAATAAGAAAATTTTGATATGCCACTTTGCTTTTTATCGTTTAAAAAAAGTTATCTCCCCACATTTTTAACATTATGGTAGACTAGTCGGACCCCAATAAAATCGAATTCTTAAGGATGCCTTAATTTTCATGCCATGTGCTTCCTTCAATGCCAGAAATGGGGCTGCCCTATATTATACAGCCAAGCACATTCCTAAACAAGGTAATTAAGAGAAGTAAAGGTTGCTCATAGATCAAACTAGTCAAAATGAGAAGGGTGGCAATAATTGCATACAATTCTTGCTAGGGTGCTCATAGATATTAAGAGCTCTATGATATTAAGTAGAATGTTTGTTTATTTATGTTAAGTGGTGTGATGCTGAAAGCTCAATCGATTTATTTTGAACGTAGGACATCCTTAAGAATGCCCTAACTATTTATTTGCAAGGGCGGGGAGCAATCGAGAACAAGGGTGATAGATGGAACATTGATCCAACAGTTGAGCCTAATGTGATAAAGACGAATAAGCTCATTTCCTTGAAAGGTTGTTTAACTAGTTGAAATAACACAGAAAGTTTCCCCACATATTTATTTACATAGATGAATGTCAAATGAAAGATGCAAAGTGACAAATAAAAAAAATAGAATTGAAGAGGAACTAGAAGTCTTAAGCGCTAGGCTTGACCAATTCCCTTTTCTCTTTGAAAACATATGTGGAGGGAGGGGAAGGATAAAAATTTGTTTACCCGATTTGACTATTCTCATGTTACAAAATCTTTTTCTTCAAATGAGCCTTAAAAGGAACTTAGAATACTTCATCTATTGTGGTTTGTACACACACACACACACATATATGACATATGGGCTGGCTAGCCTTTATTTTTTGAAGAATGAAACCTTAGTTAGGATAACGAAGACAAAGCCTTCCAACATAAGTTATTAAAACATTATCCAATATTACCTCAACAACAAAGCGTGGCTTCTCGGCCCAGGGCCCCTAGGGCTCTTTTAATAAATTGGCCTTGTATATACTATCTCAACATATATAAGAGAAAGACTGATCAAAAACATATCTACAAAACCTTTGTATATATGTTATCATTAAAGGTGAATACTATTTTAAGAAGAATACTAAAATAGCCCTACAATGCAAACTTTCCACCTAAGGACCAAGTCCATCACATCATACCACCAACCTCCAATCTATATTACGAAATAACTATTTATATTTAGAATGAATTTATTATTGCGATTATAATTATTGGGCTATTTTAGGTTGATTGTCATTGAATAAGAGTTTGTGAGAGAAGTTATGATGAAAAATGCTATGAAAAATCAAGATCTTTTAACAATGTCATGATTATGCAAAATCAAAACCCTTTTTATATTGTCCAAAGCCATGCAAAATCAAAACTCTCATCAATGTGTACAATTAGTCGAGGTTATCTTATTCATGATACACCCATGGAATTATCATAATTATTTCAGCAACATAAATAACTAAAGTAAAAATCAATGAGATTATTAGAGTAGCATTATCTAGTAATAACACTTCAAATGACATGATAGATTTCACTCAAAATGCAAACATAATTAATGGTCATCAAAACTAATATGATTGTGTTTTAACTCCTTGTTGATTTTTATCTAGTGAAAACCTTCTACTAGATAAAACATTCAATTAGTAATGGGTGTAACAAAGTTTAATTGGATAACTTTCAATAGATCCAAAGCCACGTTAATGTTAATTCACATATTGTGGTTATTTAAAGCATCTACTCTTTGAATTGGAGCATGAAAAATGTCAGCACTAGACGATGATATCTATGTGGTATCTATTTACATAGGGTAATTTGGTAACATAGAATCAACAATGGATAGTACTAGGCACGAGGAAAAACCCTATGGGTTTGGCCTCATACCTTTTCCCATGAATTTCAAAAGGACTTGCGAAATTTTAGAGTTTGCATCTATGGGAAGAAAATTTGCAGTTATTGGAGTTGATAGTTTTTAATTTATACCAAATACTAAAAGCAATCCAATTACCTAATCCTCCCTCTATTTTTTGAGCTTTTAGATTTTTTTTAGTCAGTTGATTGTCAATAAAAATTATAATAGTATTATAAAATAAAAGAAAAAACTCTTATTGCTATTTTTTTTCATTTATTGGATTTGAGTTTCTATTCATGAATAATGTTTTTTTTGTTTTTGTTCGTGAGTTTTCTTCTTCTCTTCTTTCTTGTATGCTTCTTTTTGTCTTCATAATGATTTGTTTGTGTAAAAATATATCTTTCTCTTTATAAGTCCTCATTTGTGTTTCTATTCATTTTTGACTTCGAATAATTATTATTTAATATGTCTTTGTACTTCTGTATGAATATCATTAGTTTTTTATTTTTCTCTATAACTCATCTTTGAAAACTTTTCTATAACTACTCCTTTTGTTTTAATTATATCCAGGCATCCCAAACACACACAAACACACACTCATATATATATGTGTGTGTGTGTGTGTGCGTGTGTGTGTGTGTGTGTGTGTTTGAGTGAGTGAGTGTGTGTGTGTGTGTGTAAATATGTGCATACACATATTTACATACAAACATACATATGTATGTATATATTTATATATAAAAATATTTTCACATATATCTAAATAGATAAAAATATAGATAGATAGATAGATAAATAGATAAATAGATATAATTATAGATAGATAGATAGATAAATAGATAGGAATCGATAAGAATAGATAGATAAATAGATATATAGATATATAGATTGAAATATATAGATTAATTGATATATAGACAGACAGACAGATAGATAGATAGACAACTAGATAAATAGATAGATAGATAGAAATATAGATAGATGTATAGATAGATAGACGAATAGACAAATAGACAAATAGACAACATATAGATAAATAGATAGACAAAATTTTGAGATTTATATATTGACAGAAGGATAGATAGATAGATACATAGATAAATAGATTTCTAGGTAGATAGATTTGAAAGGTAGATAGACAAATTAATATATAGACAAATAGATAGATAAATAGATAGATGGAGAAATAGACAAATAGTTTGATAGATAATTAAATAGATATATAGGTAGGTAGGTTGGTAGATATATTGGTAGATAGATAAATAGAAAGATAGACATATAGATAAGAAAATAGATAGACATATAGAATGATATATTGATAGAAGTATAGACATATAAATAGATAGACAGACAAATAGATAAATAGTTAGATCAAGAAACAGAAAGATAGATAAATTGACACTGTTAGAATGACAAATAAATAGTTGCTCGTGTAGATAGATTCACAAATAAATATATAAATAGTTACATTGATAGATAGATGGGTTGATAGATAGATGATAATCTAGACAGATATAAAATAGAAAAATATAAAGATATAAAGATAGATACTTAGATAAATATTTAAATAGATAGACAGATAGATAAACAAATAGATGGTAGAGTGGTAGATATATATATATATATATATATATATATATATATATAGCTAGATAGATCGCTAAATAAATATATAGATGGATTGATTAATAGATAGATAGATTGCTAGATAGGTAGATAGATAGATAAATAGATAGAAAGATAGATAAATAGATAGATAGAAAGATAAATATATAAATAGATTCATGTACATATATATTGATAGTTAGACAAATATTGATAATTAGATAGTTATATAAAGTTTTCAGATAAACAGATAAATAGATGGGTAGATTTATAGAATACAGATGGACATATATATAGATCGATAAATAGATAGACCGACATATAGACCGATAGATAGATTGATAGATAGATAGATAGATAGATAGATAAATATATAGATAAATAAAAAATAGATATTTAGATAAAGAGGCAAATAGATAGATAGACATATAGTAAAATAAACATATAAACAGATATCCATATAGACAAATAGATAGATAGATATACATATAGATAAATGATTGTTAGATAAATTGATATACATTTATACAAATAGATAGATACACAATTAGACAAATAGATAGATAAAAAGATAAAAAGAAAGGCTGATAGATAGTTAGATAGATATACGAATAAATAAATAGATAGATATATAGCTAGACAAATATGGATAAATAGACTTATAGACAGATAGATTCAATCATACATACATAGATAACAAATAAATAGATATATAGATAGACTGGTTGACAAATAGATATATAGATAGATAGATAGATAAGTAGGTAGATAGATAGTTAGATAGATATACAGATAGACAAATAGATAGATAGACATATCATTTGATAAATAGACATATAAATTGATAGATAGAAAGAAAAATATATAATAAGATATATAGATAGTAGGTAGATAAAAAAATAGGTAAAATCTGAGATTTATAGATAGACAGATGGATTGATAGATTGATAGAAAAACAAATGTACAAATAGATTGATAGACATATTGATAGATAAATAGATAGATATAAAATATATAGATATAAACATATATACAAATATATAAATAGTTAGATACATAGATAGATAAGAGAGATATATAAATAGATAGATATAAAGATAGATCGTCAAAATGTTTTACATTGACAGATAAATAGATATATAGATAGTTAGAAAAATAGTTTTATAATTAAACACAAAAATAGATAGGCATATAGATAGACATATAGATTATTAGATACATAAACAGAAAGATAGATAAATAGGTAGACATATATATAGATAGATAGATAGATAGATCAATACCTAGATTGATTGATTGATATATATATATATATATATATATATATATATATATATATATATATATATATATTACCACACACAGATAGATAATTAGATTGATTGATTGATTGATTAATAGTAGACATATAAATAGATATACAGATTGTCAAATTTTTAGATACATAGAATGATAGATAGATTGACAAATAAAAAAAATTGATGTATAGTCTAATATATAGATAAATAGAATGATAAATAGATAAATAGATAAATAGATAAATAGATAGATAGATGGAGAGATAGATAGATATGCAAATAAACAAAAATATAAATAGAAGATGGATAGATAGACAAATAGACATACATATAGAAAGATAGATAAATAGTTTTACAAATAGACATATAGACTCATTAATAGTTCAAAATATTAACATATAGATAGATTGATAGATATATAAATAGATAGATAGAAAGGATACATCGACTTATAGATAAATAGATAGCTAGCAAAATATAAATAGATATATAGACTAAAATAGATAGTTAGATAGATAGATAGATAGATAGGAAGAAAGATAGATAACTAGAGAGACATATAGATAGATCAACAAATAGACCTATAGATATCACTACAACAAAAACCATAATCAATGACGCATAAAAAGCATCATTATATATATATAATGTCGCTTATCGATAGCGTCATCCGCTAGCGTGACATAAAAAGTCTATCGTATAATGATGTTTTTTTGCAGTATCATTGAATCATACCTTGACGCTAAAATAAAGTGTCATTTTTGTTAACAATGATGCTTTATTTGAGCGTCAAAGTATTATTCAACGACACTGCAAAAGAATGTCATTATATGTTGTAACTATCGTAAATTTTTTTTAATACTATGACACTTAGAAAAAGTGTCAAGGAAGATTATGATTTAAATAATTTTAAATTTAATAATTCTTGTAAATATATTTTCACCTGTTATTGTAATACTACATGCACATAAGAACAACATTCTTTACAATTCATACCAAGAATATAGTTTTCAAGTACAATGGGGAACTCAGACTTCTTACAAATCAAAAAAAAATATAACACAATTTCAACATTCGTTTCTTAAAGTCAAATCAAAATTTCTGATATATGCAACCCAATTGTACCTTAACTCCATAAAACTGGTTCCTGCTAGCCTGACAAAGTTGAGAGTTAATTTCCAAATAAGGTAATTTGCATACAAATAGATGAACAATAAATACTTACACTTGTAGAAAAAAATATGTGATAGAGAATTGGAAAAAAAATAGGAATGATAACAACATATCATAAAAATAAATTATATAACAATTGACATATACGATTAAACAAATTTAACAATAACAAAAACAAAGTTAGTAGTAATGGATAAAATGTAAAGCATGATATTTATCAATTATGGCATAAAAGTTGATAATGTCTTTTAAAATACAAAACAATAATAATCCATTTAAAACCTAAAGGTGTGTAGTGAGTTTAAAGATCTCACAAACAACTTGAAAAAACACTACAAAAGCCAATTAAATATCATAAATTGAAAAGTTAAATTACTTGTCATCTTCCCAACACATCAAAAAAAACTCGATGAGAAGCTATGTAATGTAATTTCAAGTTCTATTTGATTACACAAATATAGTAATCCAATCAACATATAGTTTTAGATTCATTAATAAAATATTGGCTGCATGAAAAAAAAAATTTGTGCATTGAAATAATTAGTGTTTTATAAGGGTGAAAAGGTAATTTACACTGTTGTGGTAAAGTATTGAAGCCAAAAGTCGAAATCATAATTTTTTCCATTGTCCATCTACCACAAAATATTTATGGTTGACAACATACTAAAAAGATAGTACGAAAACAAAAAAAATCTAATTACATATTCAAGTTTTGAATATTTAATTGAAAGTAAGAAGTAATAACTATGATCACATTAGAAAAAATATTTTTATTATCACAATAGTTCATGGACCATTCCAAAGTGGGAAGATCTCCTAACTTGACAAAAAAATAGTTTACGTTTAAACACCTAAGAATCATGCATTCAATATACTAACGTAATTCAACATATGAAAATTATAGAAATATAATAAATGTGAAAGTTAAATACTAAAATGTTTTCAAATGATTATGTCGAACAATTTACCTTCAGTCATAGTTTGGTTCAAAAGAGATATAAATTACGAACCTCATCAAAAGTTAATGTTGTAAATCCCAGAATTTGTTCATGCTTCAATACAATAAGGTGTTACCAATGCTTTTCAAACTGATGAAAGTATTAATTGAGTCACCAACATCATCCATTCAGATCGTACTTCATCCAACTCATCTTTGTTGTATGATTCCTTCCCCTGTTGAAAAGTAAAGTATTATCTTAATCAATAAAATTGGAAAACTAAAAATAACTGATATATTGAGAAACAACAAATCAACACATACATTTGATGTTAGACATCATTGATCAAAAATGATATCACTCATATATCTCATCACATAGTATCCACATTCAACACTACCTTGTTGTCTTGGGCACTGAATGTAAAATTATAAAATCATTATATATATATATATATATATATATATATATATATATATATATATATATATATATATATATATATATAGAGTTACTTGCAAGTCATATTGTAAATAGTTTAAAATTAAGCAGAAGACACTAAATATTATACTACTCAGTTAATGAGTTATGTACCCCTAGTACAACCCAATTAGGCTTTCTTTTTGATGATGTATGTTTTTTAAAGTGAAGATTTCTTTGAGCCCTACATTAAGAAAAAAAAATTATGTTGCCACCAAATGCTTCATTCTATAATAAGAAGGGGAAAACTTACATATTAACAATATCTTTAAGATCATCTGCAGGTTGATGATGCAAGGAATCAAGGTAATAGGCGATCAAAGTCTTTATTTCAAGTACCACCAATACCCAATGACACCTACAAAATTAACATTAGTGTAACAACATATCATTTATAATTTGATATATATGCATACTTATAATCTTACTTATGTTAAATAACTTACCCTGGGTTATATGGAATAAAAACAAAATCTGCATTATTTGCATTCATCAACCGATTAGCTATAACCCTTGACCTATTTTTCTTGCTTGCTTCACCCAATCTAGCTTTGGAAACCAATGTCAGATTTACAAAAATAAATCGCTTTGCCTCTTTAGCATCAACCATATTTTTATGCAAATGTCTGATTTAATTTCACACAATATTTAAAAGTTATAATATTTTAATTTAACTAATATTAAATACAATTCGCATAATGAAAAATTAAAACATAAATAAGATAGTTAAAATATATGAAAAACATATTAAATTTTTATTGTACCATATATAGAACAATGAGCAATTAGATGACACCTCTGTTGATGATATAATGATATTCATGTCTTCTTTCATGAGGAAGGTCTTAAATGACTATCCAAAAACCTCCTCTATGATTTCTACTGCATGTACGATCTCATCCTTTAACAAGCGCCCAACTAATGTAGCAAAGTTCTTGATATCTATAGGATTCTCATCATTTAAACTCAGTGTTATCTCTCTATTACACTATTTCTTAAATTTCTTTGAATCCTATCAAACCATATAGGTTCTCGTTTCTTGGTGAGCATGAATAATATACAATTAATTTATTTTCAAACACATTAGAAAATCACTTAAAAAAGCTCAATGATTGGAGTTTCTAGTAAAAGTTTACTGTGTTGAATTATAAGTTAGAAAAGGCTAACATGGTAGCTGATGAACTAAGCCATGAGATTGAGCATGATGTAATCAATAACCTTCAATATCTACAAAAAGAACATATCAAACAAGACTACTCCAACATTTAATTTCTATTTCATTGATATAATATGTCATTGAAGGAAAGATTCAGAAAGATTATGACATAAGGAGTTTCACAATGTTCAGTGCCACAATAATGTTGATTCTAGAAGATTCTATAAGATTCTAGAATATCCAAGCTAAGCTCAGCAGTATGTTTAGGCCCAAGTTCAATTGATGTTCTGTTATTTTTAATGTTTGTTTTTTACAATATAAGAATATGACATAAGGCAGAATTGTCAAAAGTAAAATATATCTATCTGTCATAAGACAAAATTGTCATAAGGCAGACTTTGTGATGTTTGGGAACAAGAAAGCACTCGAATTGTCATAAGTAAAATAAATTAGAGAAGAAGTTTGCATTGAATCAAAGATAGAAATAAGAATTTTCAAATCACCAATTTTCTCGAGACGAAATCCCAGAAATGACTTGTGCCAAACTAACAAATGGCCTTAAAACCCTGGATTGGTATTCTCCGGCGAAGGAAAAGGTTTCCAACAAATGCAGTGCTTGTTGTGTCAGTTCAGCCCAACTCTTTCACTGTTATCGCCGATTGCTCCCGACAAATAGAGCTTATAAACATGCGTTTATAATACTGCGTTTTATGCCAAATTACTTGGAACATGTTCAATTTAATAATTAGGTTAACGCTAGCGAAGAGCTGATACATTTATAAAAATTAATGGAGAAACTTACAAGATGCTACAAATATGGCGAATGATTTCGAAGACGCGATCTTGAACCCGAGCTATTGGAAATGGCTGAACGCGATGAAGAAGAGGCACAACTCTTTCTAGTGATAGATTATTCAATATAATTAAGTTAAGTATAATATTAAATTTTTCACATAACAATGACACTTCTAGTAAGTGTCATAAAAACGTAATACATTTTTCAAATAATGACGTTTTAAGAAAAGGGTCATTAAATGTCTAATTTCCAATAGTATAATGACATTTTCTGAAAGCGTCAAGATATAAAGCGTTATTAATTTGTTGTTTTGTTGTAGTGTATATAGATAAACATATTGATAGATAGTCAAATAAACAAATAGACAACTAGATAGACAAATAGACATTAGATAGATATACATAGATTGATAGATATATAGATTGAAATAGATAGATTAATATATGAATAGATAGGTAAATAGATAGTTAGATAGTTAGATAGATAGCTAGATAGATAGATAGAAATATAGATAGATAGACCGATAGATAGAAATATAAACAAATAGACTTATAGATAGATAGATAGATAGACAAGAATGATAGGAAGACTAATACATAGATAGATAAATAAAGATATATACATATAGACAGAAAAATAGATAGAAAAATATGAAAATATACATGTACACAAATAGACAAATAGAAAGATAGATAGATAGATAAATAGATAGACATACATAAATTGAAAGATAGATAAATAAAAAGACAAGTTGATAAATAAACATATACATAGATTTACACATAGACATATAGATAAATAAACAATTATAGAGTAGACAATAAAAAAAGATAAATCTTTAGATTTATTAATACACGAATGATTAACTAGATAGATAGATAGATAGGTAGATAGGTAGGTAGATAGGCAACTGGATAGATAGATAGATCTACATATAATAAAATACATAGATGTGCATAAAGACATATAGATAGGCTAGCTAATATAAAGATTGCGAGATTTATTGAGAGTTGGATAGATAGAAAGATAAATAGATTGATAGATAGATAAATAGACATATGGATAGAAATATATATATATATATATATATATATATATATATATAGACATATAGATAAATGTATAGATAAACAAATATACACATAGATAGATAAAGAAATAATTAGTGGTACGGATCGATAGTTAGACAGACAGATAGATAAATAAATAAATAAATAAATAGATGGATAGATAGATTGACAAATGAACAAATTGACAAATAGATAAATATACATATAAATTGATAGACAGTCAAATAGAAAGAAAAAAAGATAAGAAAATAGATAGGTAGGTAAATAGACAAATAAATAGATAAATAGGTTGATAGATAGATAGACTGATAAATATATAGATAGATAGAATGATGAATAAACATAGGGACAGATAAACAAATAGACAAATATATAGATAGACAAATAGACTAATAATAGATAGACAAATAGACATTAGATAGATAGATAGATATAGATAGATAGATAGATATAGATAGATAGATATATAGATTGAAATAGATTGATTGATAGATGGATTAATAGATAGATAAGTAAATTGATAGATAGATAGCTGGATAGACAGCTGGATAGAAATCTAGATAGATAGCAAGATAGATAGAAAGATAAACATATAGACGTAAGGATAGATAGATTGATAAACATATGGATAGGGAAACAAATATATAGATAGATAAATAAAGATATATACATATAGACATATAGAAAAATAGATAGATAGATAAATATGTAGTTAGACATGTAGACATATAAACAAATAGACAGATAGATTGATTAAAAGATAGACAGATAGACATGTACACAAATTGATAGATAGAGAGATAAATAAATAGGTTGACAAATAGACATATACATTGATTGACACATAGACATATAGATAAATAAATAGTTAGATACTAGACAATAAAAAAATAAATAGATGAATAGATTTACTAATACACAAATGAATAACTAGATAGATAAACAGATAGATAGATATACAGATAGGCAAATGGATAGATTTTATATAGGCTAACTAATAGATATATTGATACATATATACATATATATAGGGTAACTAATATAAACATTGTGAGATTTATAGAGAAATAGATAGATTGATACATAGATAAATAGATATATAGATAAACAAATAGACATATGGATAGAAATACACACACACACACACACACACAAATAGACATATAAAGAGAAGTATAGATAGACAGATAGACACATAGATAGACAGAAAAATAAATAGTTGTATAAATAGATAGATAGACAAATAGATGGATAGATGGATAGATATACATATGAACATATTGATAGATAAACAAATAGAAAAATTTAGTAATAGAAAGATAGATAAATAAACATATAGATTGATAGACAGACATACAGATAGATAGAAAGAGAAATAGAAAAATAGATAGATAGGCGAATAGACATATAGAAAAAAAGATAGATAAATAGATAGATAGATAGATATATAGACTAATATATAGCTAGATAGATAGATATATAGACTAATATATAGCTAGATAGATAGATATATATGGATAGAAAGATAGATGAATATATCAATTGATAATCAAATAAATAAATAGATAGATTGATAGATAGACAAATAGACATATAGATTGATAGATAGACAAATAGACATATAGACTAATAGATAGAAAACCACATAAAAATAGAGGTAAATAGTTAACTAGAAAAATAGACAAATATACAGATAGATATATAGATAGATACATATTTAGAAAGATGAAAATAGATATATAGATATATAGATTGAAATTCATGTATAGATTAATGGATAGATAGATAGATATACATATAGACTAATAGAAGATAGACATATAAAGAAATATATAGTTAAGCATATAGACAGATTGATAGATAAATAGATAGATATATAGATATATACACATTTACCTACAATGACATATAGATATATAGATAGATAAATATATACATAGATCAATATATAAATAGATAGATAAACAAATAAAAATACTTAGATACACAAATAGTTAAATGGATAGATTTTATATAATACAGATAGACTTATAGACAGATAGACAGATAGAAAGATAGACATATTAATAGAAAGAAAAATAGATAGATAAATAGTTAAATAGGCAGATAGATAGAAAGACATATAAACAAATAAATATATAGATAAACAAATAGATAGACAAATTGACATTACTAGATAGATAGAGAGATTGGTATGTAGATAGAAAGAAAGATTGATTGATTGATAGATAATTAGTAAGATAAATATATATAGATTGAAATAAATAAATAAATAAATAGATAGATTAATTGGTAGATAGATTGCTAGCCAGACAGATAAATAAATAAATAGTTAGACAGATAAACATATAGATAAATGGACAGATGAATAGATGAACATATTGACAGTTAGATAAATAGACAAAAAGATGAATAGATAAAACACCATATAAATAGATATATAGATAGACAGATAAAAAGATAGGCAAATAGATAGATAGATAGATCGATAAATAGTTACATAAACAAATAGAAATATAGATAGATAAACAAACAGATAGATAGACAAATAGATAAGTAGATTCATTGATGGATAGATATAAAGATGAACATATATATCGACTTACTAATAGAGAATTAAATAGATATACATTTTGATAAAGACACATGCACATAGAAAGATAGAAAAAAGATAAATAGATCAAAAGATAGACAAATATACAAATAGTTAGATAGATAGATGAACAAATAGATAGATGAATAGATAAATAGATAAACAAATAAATAGAAATAAATATATAGATATATACATTGAAATCTATATAGATAAATATAGATAGTTAGAAAGATAGATATATAGATATATATATATATATTAAATAGAAAGATAGTTAGATTAGTTGTTAGATAGAGAGATAGATATATAGACTAAATGATAGATAGACAATTAGATAGATATTTAGTTAGATATATAGATAAAAAGATAGACAGATAGATAGATAGATGCACCAATAAACATGTATATAGATAGACATATAGAAAGATAAATAGATACACATATAGATATATAAGAACAATTAGATAAACATTTAGATAAATGGATAGATTTATAGAATACAAATAGACTTATAGAAAGATATATATATATATATATATATAGACAGATAGATATACAGACATATAAATAGATAGAAAAATAAATAGATGGATAAATAGTTAGATAGATAACAAGATAGATAGATATATAGACATATAGATAGATAGGCGTATAGATAAATTGATAGATAGATAAAAGGTTTATAGATATATATATATATATATATATATATATATATATATATATTATTAGATTGACAAAGATACATATAGATAGATAGATAAATAAATAAATAGTTTGTTCGACAGATAGGCAAATAGAATTGTAGAAAGATATATATATATAAATAGATACATAGACATAAATATAGGCATATAAATAGATAGATATATATATGAAAATAGATAAATATATAGATATACTTATACATAGATAGATAAATAGATAAATAAATAGATATACAATTAGACAAATAAATACATAAATAGATAAAAAGATAGATAGATAGATCGATGGATAAATAGACATATAAATAGATAAACAGATAGACAAATACACAAATAGACAACATATAAATAAATAGATAGAAATATTTAAAGATAGACAAATGGATAGATAGAGATATAAATAGTTAGATAGATTGATTGATTGAATAGATAGAGAAATAAAAAATAAGTAGATAGACAGATAGACAAATAGTCATATAGACTGATAGACATATTGAGAGATAGACAAATAGATAGATAGATTTAATGATGGATAAATAGATAGACGAATAGATAAATAGATACCAAGCAAATAAACAAATATATAAATTTTATATTCATAGATAGATAGATGGATAAATAGACAAATAGATAGAGACACATATAGAATAGCAGATAGACAAATAAACAAATAATCATATTGATAGATAGACATATTGATAAATATATAAATATATGGATAAATATATAGTCAAGTTTATATATGGATAATTATATAGTTAAGTTTATAGATAGATATATAGAAAAATAGATAGATAGATAGACATTAGATAAATAAATAGAAAGAAAGATTTAAAGATAGACAGATGGATAGATAGAAATATAAATAGTTAGATAAATAGATATATAGATAGATAAATAGATAGATAAATATACAAATAGGTAGATAGACAGATATACAAATAATCATATAGATAGATACACATATAGAGAGATAGACATATAGATAGAAAGACATATAGACTATAAATAGATAGAAAAATAGATAATAAGATACCAAACAAATAAACAAATAGATAAATTTGAGATTTACTGATATATATAGATGGATAAATAGACAAATAGATAGAGACATAGATATATTGGTAGATAGACAGATAAACAAATAGGCATATTTATAGATAGACATATTAATAAATTGACATATTAATAAATAGATAGATAGATGTTGGGCAATAGCACTTCCACGGTGGTGATTTAAAGATACAGAAAACAACAAGAATAACAGAACAACAAACAAAATATATCCAATCCACAATCCAACCACGGCATAATCAAAAAAAGAGAAACATAATACCTGAAATAACATGGTTCGCTAGTCACTCAGTAGGACTAGCTACATCCACTAGAAAATACTTATGCATTACAGATTAAACCAAAATTTGCTTACAGTATGTGTGGCGAAAAGACAATCATGATAAATCATGCAAAGAGAGAGAAGC
This sequence comes from Sapria himalayana, assembly GCA_029783825.1. Classification (NCBI taxonomy): domain Eukaryota; kingdom Viridiplantae; phylum Streptophyta; class Magnoliopsida; order Malpighiales; family Rafflesiaceae; genus Sapria; species Sapria himalayana. Next base: position 1,133,357 of record JAREIK010002300.1, on the reverse strand, counting down.
TGATGAATAGTTCCTAGGTCCGAAAAATAGCAACCCGAAAATAAAAATTACAAAACATTTATAATAAAAAACTCTCTCGGTTCATTTAATCGGAGTGGGTCAGATCATGGTACGGGTTAGGCTCTGCTTCAAAAATTTCGGCCCACTGGTAGGACAGTGGACCTTTGTTATTATGCTACTACTGCATCTCCGGCCTCTTAATATTTCCTTTCCTGTACTTATATGAAAATATTAAAACAAAAACATTTGGTTATACAAATAGATTATCAAAACAAGTTATATATATATATATAGTAATCTACACCTTAATTTGTTTTGTATATAGATAGAGAGACACTCTCTATAAATAGTTAGTCCAAAAAAACATCTGATTTGATATGTTCAATAAGTCAAAAAAGTGTCTTGACTTATTCAGAGTAACAGGTTTGGTAAACATATCAGCTGGATTATCAGAAGTTGCAATCTTCTTTACTTGTACCCTCTTCTCGGATCAAAGGAAATGATATCGCACATTAATGTGCTTTGTCCTCTCATGGTGCACTTGGTCTTTTGCTAAACAGATAGCACTGAGGTTGTCACAGAAAACTATTGCAACTTCTTTATAAAGACCAAGGTCATTGAGAAAACCTTTCAGCCATATCCCTTCCTTCGCAGCTTCAGTCAGAGCCATATACTCTGCTTCAGTAGAAGATAAAATAATAGAAGATTATAGTCTGGCTTTCCAGCTAACTACAGAACCACATATAGTGAAAACATAACCAGTCATAGACCATCTACTCTCAACATCTTCTGCATAGTCATAATCAAAATATCCTGCCAGCATGAGTTCAGATTCATTACCAAATATCAAACCAACATCAGAAGTCCCTTTGAAGTACCTAAGTTTCTTCTTAATAGCTTTCCAGTGCTCTTGACCAGGGTTTATCATAAACCTACTCACTACACTTACTGCATGAGCAATATCAGGTCGAGTGCACACCATAAGATACATGAGACTTCCGATAGCACTAGAATAAGAAACCTTAGACATTTGTTCCTTGTTTGATTCAGATTGAGGACGACATTCTAATGTTGGATGGAGGTTAGAAGCAAATGGTGTGAACAGAGGCTTACAAGAAGCCATTCCAAATCTAGATAGAAGTTTCTGAATATATTGTTTTTATGAAAGAAACAACTTTCTTTTAATTCTATCTCTGAATATTTCCATCCCCAAAATTTATTTTGCTCCTCCAAGATCTTTCATATCAAATTCAGAACTAAGGAGATCTTTCAGTTCCTGAATATTAGATTTATTTCTGGCAGCAATAAGCATATCATCTACATACAATAGCAAGTAAATATATGACCCATCCTTGTGCCTTTTGAAATAAACACAGTAGTCATGGTCATACCTACTATATCCATGACTAGTCATAAAACAGTCAAATCTATTGTACCACTGACGGGGAGACTACTTAAGTCCATAAAAAAACTTCAGAAGCTTGCACACATGGGTTTCCTTACATGATATTTCAAAACCCTCATGCCGACTCATGTAAATTGTTTCATCTAGTTCTCCATGAAGAAATGAAGTTTTAATATCTAGTTGCTCTAGTTCAAGGTTCTAATGTTCTACTAATGCTAGAAGCACCCTGATTAAGGTATGTCTAACTACAGGAGAAAATATCTCATTATAATCGACACATTCTTTCTGACTAAACCCTCTTGCAACTAGATGTGCCTTAAACTTTACACCACCAGCTATAGAGAAACATATTTTTTCTTGAAAATCCATTTGCAAGAAACTATCTTTTTCTATTTAGGTTTAGAACAATAAGCCAAGTACCATTCTTTTTAAGAGATTCAATCTCTTCATTCATGGCAACTAACTATGACTCAAATTCGGGACATCTAACAGCATTCCTAAAGGAGGATGGTTCAGGAAAATTAATCTCTTCGGCAACTTGTAGGGCAAACCCTACAAATTCATCAAAGCTGAATCTCAGAGGAAAGTGTACATTCACTCTCCTTTGTCTATCCCTTGCAATGTAGTAGGGAATAGACTATTCAGGTACAGGTTCAGGATAAGGTTCAATAATAGACGTAACATCATTTTCATGATCAGCTATTGTTTGTCTAGAGACAATAGGCATCCTTCTTGGAGCTATATTTTTAGATTTTAGCTCCACCTTAAGTTCAAATTGAGGAACATCAAATAACTGGATAAGACAACGTACTTGTCTTAAGATGACACTTTCATCAAATGTGACACTCCTAGAGATAATCACACTTTTTTCACCTGGTGACCAGAAACAGAATCCCTTGACTCCATCACCATATCCTACAAATATTTCTTTTCTTGCTCGTGGTTCAAACTTACCATCATTTACATGATAGTAGGAAACACACCCGAACATTTTCAGATTAGAATAATCTGTAGGTTTACCAGTCCACACCTTAAATGGAATTTTAAAATTAATTCCAGTATGTGGCGATCTGTTTATCAGATGGCATGCTATATTAACAGCTTCAGCCCAAAAACTCCTTGCCTAAGCTTGATTGAGAGAGCATACATCTAGTTCTCTCCAGAAGAGTTTGGTTTATTCTTTCATTAATGGCATTATACTGAGGAGTGTCCCTAACAGTTTTGTGTCTCGTTATACCTTTGTCCTTACAGAATTCCTCAAATTCAAATGAACAAAATTTAGACCATAATCTGTTCGTAATAGATTAACCTTCTTTTGTGTTTGGTTTTCCACTAAGCTAACCCACTTCTTAAACTTTATAAAAGTCTTAGATTTATTTTTCATCATGAATACCCAGGCCATCTTGGAGTAATCATCAACTAAACATAAATAAAATCAAGCACCTCCAAGAGATGTGACTCTAGAATGGCCCCAACAATCAGTATGGATATAATCCAAAATACTATTTGTAGAGTGTATGGCCTTACTAAACTTAGTTCTATGTTTCTTACCAAAAATACAATGATCATAGAAATTTAATTTACTGACTCTATGACCAACAAGAAGATTAAGATCAGAGAGAATTTTCATACCTTTCTCTTCCATATGTGTGAGCCGCATATGTCATAGTCTGGTAAGCTCAGCTTTGTCTTTAGACGCTAGCTCTCTGGATGTGACAGCAATAGCCCCTGTCACAGTGGAACCTATCAGTGTGTATAGTATTTTAGTCTTCTGCCCCTTCAGTACAATATCATCTCCACGGTAAACATTCAATGTTCCCTCTCTACCACTGAATGAATATCCCTGATTGTTCAGAACACCAAGAGAAATGAGATTCAGTGTCATCTTAGAGACATATCTCACATTTGAAAGTGAGACTATACGGCCATCCCATGTTCTTAGTCTGACTGTGCCAATTCCAACCATCTTACATGGTTAGCTGTTCCCCACCATATCATGGCCAGCTTCCTTCATGTCATATTTGCTGAACCACTCCAAGTGAGTGCTTATATGGAAGTAAGCCCTAGTATCCAAGATCCAAGAATCTGATCATGCAATTGTTGTGGAGGTTACCAGTACAAGGTCTTCTCCATCATCCAGATCATCAAAGGTCACAGCAGTAGTAGGTGGGGGATTAGGCTGACCTTGCTGTTCCAGCCTTGCTCTCTTCTTCAGGCATTCCATTTTCCAATGTCATTTCTATTTACAATAGTGACAAGTACCACCCTCTTTTGACCTCTTCTGAAGCTTATTTCTCTTCTTCTTGAATGGAACATGTTGTGGCCTCCTATTTGTCACCACCAATTCAGCAAGATGTTGTTCAAGTTGTTCAACCACAGCCTTCTGCCTCATCTCTCTGGAGTGTAGGGCAGCCTGAGTATCTTCTAGTGTACTCTCCTCCTTTCCCACAATGGAGATACGACAAAATTCTCATAGGAAGGAGGAAGAGAAACTAAGAGTAGAAGTGTAGCATCTTCATCTTCCACCTTATCATCTACACGTTTAAGGTCCATGAGGATGCTGTTTAAGTCATCCAGATGCTTCTTCAAAGAGGTTTCCTCTTGCATCCTCGGTGTGAATAGCCTTCTCTTTAACAGAAGCTTGTTCTTTAGTGATTTAGTCATATACAGTCACTCAAGCTTGAGCCACAGTCCTGCAGTAGATTCCTCATCTGCTATCTCAGTAATGACTTCACCAGACAAACTTAACAGAATGGTGGAGTATGCTTTCTCTTTACATCTCCAAGCCTCAGCTTTAGTTATTCCAAGAGCAGTAGCAGTGTGAGGACTGAAGCCTTGAACTAGAGGATTCCAAATATCAAAATTTTTCAAATGCGCTCGCATTTTAATATGCTACATACTAAACCCATTTCTGCCATTGAATTTCTTGATCGTGGTGTTTAGGGTTCCAATCATTTCAACAGAATATCATTTGTACAGAAAAATCACAAACTCCAATAGCACAATTTCTCGAAAATCTCTAAAACTCACTCTGATACCAATTGTTGGGCAATTGCACTTCCATGGTGGTGATTTTAAGATACAAAAGACAACAAGAACAACAAAACAACAAAAATATATCCAATCCACAATCCAACTATAGCAGAATCAAAAAAAATGAGAAACAGAACACTAGAAATAATATGGGTCGCTAATCGCTCAGTACGACTAGCTACATCCACCAAAAAAATCTTATGCGTTACAGATTAAACCAAAATGTGCTTATAGTATGTGCAGCGCAAAGATAATCACGATAAATCGCATAGAGAGAGAGAGAGAGATAGAAGATGATGAATAATTCCCAGGCCCGAAAAACAGCAACCCGAAAATAAAAATTACAAAACATTTATAATAAAAAACTCTCTTGGTTCATTTAACTGGAGTGGGTCGGATCATGGGACGGGTTAGGTTCTGCTCCAAAAATTTCTGCCTACTGACCAGACAGTGGGACCTCAGTTATTGTGCTACTGCTGCATCCCTGACCTCTTAATATTTCTTTTCCTACACTTACATGAAAATATTAAAACATAAATATTTGGTTATACAAATAGATTATCAAAATAAGTTATATATATAGCAATAGAAAGATAGATAGATATATAGTCAAATATTTAGATAAATATATAAAAAAATAGGTAGACATATAGACAAATGGAAAGATAGACAGACATATTAATATACCCAGATAGACAAGTAGTTTTACAAATAAATAGATAAATAGATAGATTGATTGACATGTACATAGTTAGATAGATAGATAAATAGATACATATCTAGATTGATAGAAATATAGTTGGATAGTCAAATAGATAGATAGACAGATAGACAAATAGATAGATAAACAAATAGATAAATTATATGATTTTAAGATACATAGATGGATAGATAAGCCTATAGACAAATAAAAAAATAGACATATAGTTAAATAGACAGATTAATAAATAGACAAATAGATAAATAGATAAATAAATAGATGAACATATAAATAGATTATTAGATAGATAAATAAATAGATAAATATACATATAAATAGATAGTTAGATAGATATATAGATAGGTAGTTTTACAAATAGGTAGTTAGATATATAGACTCATAGATAGATGGACAGATGAACATATAGATAGATATAAAAATAGATTGATATATAGACAATAGGTATATAGATAGATAAGCTTATAAATAGATAAATTAATAGATAATAATATATAAATATATAAATATATATAGACTAAAATAGGTAGATAGATATGTAGATACATAGATAGATAAACATATAGACATATAGACATATAGATAGATAGATTAATAGACATATTGATAGATAGACATACAGAAAAATAGACAAAAAGATATATAGATTGATATATAGATTGACATATAGCCACATAAACAAATAGGTAAATAAATAGAAAGATAAATATACAAATAGACATTTGACAGACAGACAGATAGATCGATGGAAAGATGGATATAGAGTTAGAAATAGTTAAATAATTATATTGATTGAAATAGATAGATAGATAGATAGATAGATAGAAATATTGGTAGATAGGTAGATATCTAGATAAATAGTTAGATAGATAGAAAATTAGACAAATAGACAAATAGATTGATAATAGATAGACAAATAGGAAGATAGTTGGATAGATTTACAAGTAGGCAGTTGGATAGGTATGTAAATAGATAGATAGATAGATAGATAGACAAGCAGATAGACAAATAGGTAGAAAGATATACAAATAGATAAACAAATAAACATTTAGATAGATTAATAGATAGATTGATTGATTGATTAATAGATAGATAGATAGAGAGATGTCAAGGTAAATAAATATAGATAGGTTGACATTAATATAGATAGATAGTTAAATAGATAGATAGATAGATAGATAGAGATACAAATATATAGATAAACAACTAGATATTTAGATATCTAGACATATAAACAAATAGACAAATAAATAAATATGGTGATAGAAATATAGATTTTTAAACAAATATACAGATAGAAAGATAGATTGATTGATAATTACATGGATAAACATATACACATAAATATAGATGGACAAATAGAAAGATAGATAGGTTGATATATATATATATATAGAAAAATAGATGCATATACATATTGATAGATAGATAGACAAAAAATAAATAGATAGATAGGAAGATATACAAATATATAGATCTATAGATATAGATACACACACACACACACACATATACACAAATAGATAGATAGATAGATATATAGATAGATGCATAAATAAATAGATAAATAAATAGTTAGATAGTTTGTCAGTAGAGATATATACAGATAGATAGATAGATAGATAGTAAGATTTAAATATAGATAGATGGTCAGATAGATAGATAGATAGATATATAGATAGATAGATTGCTCAATATACAGATAGATAGATATATAGATAGATAAATATATAGATAAATATATAGATTGATAGATAGACATGAAGATAAATAGATAGATTGATAGATAGATTGATTGATTGATTGAAAGTTTGAAAGATATATAGATAGATACATTGTCAAATTAACATATATATTGATATATAGGTAGATACTAAGACAGATAGAAAGATATATAGATAGGTAGATAGATTGATAAAAAGATAGATAGATAAATCGATGGATAGATAAATAGATAGATAGATAAATCGATGGATAGATAAATAGATAGGTAGATAATGCCTAGTTAGATAGATAAAAAATACAAAAAATTGATGGATAAATAGATAGATAGATGGATAGATATATAGATAGATAGATAGATAGAAAAATAGATAAATGAATAGATAATAGATAGACATATAGATAGATTGGCATATTGACAGATATATAGATAGATAGATAGATAGACAAATAAATAGATGTACAAATATGTATATTGGTAGATAGATAGAAAGATAGACATTATAAAAATAGAAAAATAAATTTTTGTATAAATAGATCGATAGACAGATAGATAAATAAATAAATAAATAGATTGATAGACAAATGTAAAGATCGATTGATGAATGTATAGAAAGATAGTAAAATGTTCAAATACACTACTAGATATATAGACAAATAGATATGTAGATTGATAGATTGATATACAGATAGATAAAAAGATAGACAATTTCATAAGTTGTTAAATTGAAAAATAGAAAAATAAAAAAATAGATAGATAGATAGATAAATAGATAGATACATAGAGAAATAGATAGAAATAGATAGATATATTGAAAGATATGCATATATATAAATTCACATATAGACTAATAGATAGATAGATAGATAGATAGACTTATTGATTAAAATATAGATAGATAGGTAGATTGATAGACAAATTGATAGATAGGTAGATAAATAGATAAACATATATGCATATAGACATATAAACATATTGATAGATTAATAATCAGATAAATGAATAGATAAAAGATATACTAATAGATTGATGGATACCTATTAGATAAAAGAATATACATATGAATGGATTTATAGAATATAGATGAACATATAGATGGAAAAATAGATAGTCATATAGAAAGAAAAAGAGATACTCATATAGATAGATAGAAGAATAGATTGATATATAGATCAGCAAATAAATAAATTGACATATAGATAGATAAACATATTGACATACAGACATATAAATAGATAGATAGACAGATAGACAAGTAGATAGATACACTAGAAGACAAATAGATAGATACATAAATTGATAAATAGACAAATAAATATATAAGAAGGTAGACAAATAGATTGCTAGATATATAGTCATATAGACAAATAGATAGATAAATAGATAAACAGATACATAGATAGACAATAGATAGGTATACATATAGACAGAAGAATAAATTTATAAATAGATAGATAGACAAATAGAAAGACAGATAGATGAATGGATAAGTAAATAGATGTCCATATAGACAACTAGAAAGACAAACATATAGAAAGATAGATAAAAATAATAATAGACATAAAGAAAGATTGACATATAGATGGATAGATAGATAGAAAAATAACCAAATAGATAGATAGATAATAGATAGATAAATAGATAAAAAAAATTTGTGATTTACAAATAGATAGTTGGATAGATAGATAGATTGACATAGAAAGATATGTAGATAAATAGATAGACAAATAAGCAAATAGACGTATAGAAAGATAGACATATTGATAGATATAGATTTACAGATATACACCTAGACAAATAGATGGCTAGATTGATAAACAAATAAATTAACAAATAGTTTTACAATCGCTAGGTAAATAGATAAATAGACTTATAGATAAATAGATATATAGATAGTGTAATTAATGGTGGATATTACAGACCTCAATTCCTGGATGGCCTACCCGAGTGTTAACCAATTGCCCAACCCCCCATCCAGGCCTACCATTGTTGTCTATTTGCCCCAATGGCACATGATTTTATACTTATGTTAGAACTTAAATTCTACCTCGCAAGTCATGTCAATTAGAATTTGAATATTATACCTACAACATAAGGTTGAAAATCCCAATGATATAATATTGATTGACCCACCTAGCTCAACAGTATTCTGTTGTAGGAATTCAAGGACATGTGTCATGTTAGGGATGCCAATTGAGAGGCAAAAATTAAATTCTGACTCAAGTGTGAAACTGTGCACCTCTAGGATAAAGTGGACAATATTAGTATCCTCAAATGAGGGTCTGTGCAATAGGTTAACATCCAGGTGCGGCTGCCTTGGGGACTGAGGTCAAGTGGGGCTGCCTAGGGACTAAGGTCAAGTGGGGCCTACCTTTTTGTTATATATAAAATAGAAGAACTTCAAAGGTTCTCTATCATATTAGTACTATTACCACTTCAAAGGTTCTCTAGTATATTAGTATTTGTATGATTTCATCCCCTCATTTATCATGAAAATTACCATATGCTAATGGAAACAATAGTATTTTAGAGTTCCAACTTCTTTTATATGTAACAAACATTAGGCCCCACTAATGCCTAACCCTAGGTAGCCATACTCGTGTGGTAACTGGTTACCTGACCCCCTATCCAGGCATACCAATATTGTCGGAATTTCCCTGAAAGGAAACAAATTTATATTTGGGTTAGGACTTAATTTTTGCCTCTCAAGTTGCATCACTTAGGATTTGAACTTGAAACCTCCAGCATAAGGTCCCAAATCCTAACAAAAGAATACTAATTAACCTACTCAGCTCAATCTATTTTCTATGGTGGGAATTCAAAGACATTAGTTCAATTCCTGGTGATGCGATGTGGGAGATAGAAATTAAGTCCTGAGCCACATGTAAAATAATGTGTCTTTGGAGCAAAGTAAAAAATATTAGTATTTTTAGATGTAGGGCAGGGCAACTAGTTAGCATTCGAGTGTGGCCACATAGGTAATAAGGTTGAGTGGGCTTGGATATTTGTTACAGATAGATAGATATAGACATATCGATATATTGTTAGATAAACTAATAGACATCTAGATATATAGTTAAATAAGCTGATAAACAAATAGCCAAATCAAAATAATGGATAGATAGATATATAAACACATAGATAGAAAGACAAATAAATAGCTGCATAAATAGATAGATAGATCGATAGATAAATAGATAGATAAATAGATGAATAGTTGCATAGATGAACATATAGACATATAGTCAAATAAATAAATAGATAGATAGAATATAGATAGATAGACATATATATATATATATATATATATATATATAGATCGATAGAAAAAAAGATATGTTAGTAGGTAGTTAGTAGGTTGGTAGGTAGATATGTAGATAGATAGATTGATAAATAAATAGATAGATAGATAGATAAATAGATAGATGGATAGATAAATAGATAGATGGATATATAGATAGATATTTAGATAGATTGATTGAATGATATATAAATAGATAGATATACAAATAGACAAAAATACATATGAACAAATAGATAGATAAACAAATATATAGATTGACAGATAGATAGGTTAGTAGCAGTTAAAAAAAGACAGACAAATCGACATATTTATAGAATGCAGATGGTCATATAGATAGAAAGACATATAGATATATAAAATAATGGAAAGATACATAGATAGGCAGATAGATAGATAGATAAATAGACCTATAGACAAATAGACATATAGTAAGGTAGGCATGTTGAAATATAGGTTGATAGATATGTAGATACATAAATTAATTGACATATAGATAGAAAGACAATTGGATATATATATATATATATATAAACAATTACATAGATAGATAGATAGAATGATATATAGATATATATATATAATTAAAAAGAAAGATAGATATATAAATAGATAGATAGACAACTATAAAAATTGGGAGATAAATAGATACAAAGATAGATAGATAGATAGATAAGTGGATAGATAAATAAATAAATAAATAGAACATATTAATAAATAGACAAATGGACATATAGAAAATATATTGAAAGATGGAAAGATTTACATATAAATAAATGGACAGATAGATAGACAAATGGGAAGATATAAATAGATATAAAGATAGATATATAGATAAAGAAATAGACAAATGGGCAAAGAGACATATAGACAGATAGACATATAGATAAATAAATTGATAGATTTTAGACAAATAAACAAAAAGATAACTTTTGAGATTTATAGATATGTAGATGGATAAATAGACAGATAAATAAATAGATAGATAGATAGACAAATAGATAGATAAACAAAAAGGCATATTGAAAGATAGACATATTGAGAAATAGACAGATAGATAGATAGACAAATATATAGATAGATATAAAAATAGATTGATAGACTAATATAGGTAGATATACAAGTTTAGAGATAGCCAAATAAATAGATATATACATATATAGAAAAATAGTTGTTCAAATAGATATATAAACAGATAGATACATAAATACATAGACATATATATATATATATATATAGAAAAGTAGATAGATAGATAGACAAGTAGGAAAAATAAACAAATAAATAGATAGATAAATTGTAAGATCTTTAGATACTAAGATGGACAAATAGTCAAAAGTCGAATAAAAAATAGACATATAGTCAGATAGACAGATTGATACATAGACATATAGATAAATAGATAAATAGACAGATAAATAGTTAAATAGATAGAAAGATAGATAGAAAAAGAGAGATATAAAAATAGATAAATAAATAAATAGATAGAAAGATAGAAAGGAAGAAAAATAGATAGATAGATATACAAATAAGTAGTTTTACAAATAGACAAAAAGATAGTTAGAAAATAGATAGTTAGATATAAAGACTTTTAGAAAGACATATAGATAAATAATTATATATAGATAGATATATAGACTAAAAGAGATATATAGATAGATAGCCAGATTAGATAGATAAAAAGACAGATATATAGATAAATAGACAAATAGATGTATAAATAGATAGACATGTAAACAAATAGACAAATAGATAGACAATTAGATATATAGATAAATAAATAGACAAATAGATAGATATTTAGATAGACAAATAGACATTAGATAGATAGATAAAAATAGATTGAAATAGATAGATATATAGAAATATAGATTGAAATAAAAAGATTAATACACAAATAGATAGATTTTTAGATAGATAGATAGCTAGATAGATAGATAACTAGACATATAGTCAAAAAAATAAATAGAAAGAAAGATAGATATACAAATTGACAAATAGAGAAATAGATATATAGATAATAGATCAATAAATAGGTAGATATTTGAATATATTTATAGATAGGTAGTTGGATATGTAAATAATTTGATAGATAAGAAAATATACAAATAGATAGACATATAGATCAAAAGATAGAAAGATAGATAAATAGTTAGATAGATAAACTGATTTATTGATTAATAAATATATAGATATTACTATAGATAGATAAATTGATAGATATATAGATAGACTGAGTGATAAATAGACAAATAGACATATAGATATACATACATAGAGATAAATAAATAGATAGATCAATATGTAGAGAGACATGTAGATAGATAGACAGATTAATAAATAGATAGATGTATATATAGATTGACAGATGGACAAATAGATAAATACATAAGTTATTAGATATACTTATAGATAGATAGATGCATAGACATATTGATAGATAGTTAGATAGATAGATATGTAGGTAGATTATCAAATAGACAGATAGATAGATTGGAAGATAGACAATTAGATAGGTCTTTAGATACACACACACACACATACAAATAGAAAGACATGTATACATATAAATGGATAAAAAAATAGATAAATAGATAAATAGTCTAATAGATAACAGACATATAAACAAATATATAAATTGTGAGATTTATAGATAGCTAGATACATATATATATATATATATATATATAGTGATAGATAGATAGGCAACTTGATAGATAGAAAGGTAGATATATATATATAGTAAGATAATTAGATAAATAGAAAGACAAAAAAATAAATATATAGATGAATTAATAGATAGATAAATAGATAGATAAATAGATAGAGTGATAGATATACAGATAGATGATTAGATAGTGAGATAGATAAACAAATAAAAATATAGATATATTGATAGATAGATAGATAAACAAATATATAAATAAATTGATATAGAGATAGATAGATAGATAGATAGACAAATAGACTGATATATAAATCGATAGATAGAAAGATAAACTGATGGCCAAATAAATAGATAGATAGATAAATAGTTTTACTAATAGATAGAAAAACATAAACACAAATAAATATATAAATAGAAGAATGATACATAGATAGAAAGATAAATAGATAGTAGATAGATAAACAAATAGATAGATAGAAGAATTTACAGATACACAGATGGACTAATAGATATATAGATAGATAGATGGATAGACAAATAGACAGATAGATAAATAGATAGGCAAATAAACATATAGACATTTATATAAATAGACTTATAGATAGATTGACAACAACTAGAAAAATATTTAGGAAGATGAATGAATTTTTATAATACATATGGACATATAGATAGATAAATGGATAGATAAGTAGATAGACATATAGAATGAAATATAGAGAGATAGACATACAGGTAGATATACAAATAGACAAATAAACAAATTGACACATAAAAAGATAGACAATTAGACAAATACACAAGTAGACAAGTAGACAAATAGTGAAATCGACAAATTAACATATAAATAAATAGATATATAAGCAACAAATAGATTAATAGATAAACAAATGGATAGTTTACAAATAGACAGATGGATAGATTCATTATTTGATTGATTGATTTCATGACTTTGAAGTTGTAGTATTTTTTGATGAATGGATGTGAAATTGATAGGTTTTTGTAGGTTTTGACTACTTGATAATTTATGGATCATCAAGTAGTTTCAGTGTCTTCTTGACCAAAAATCTACTTAATTAGTAGTGATGATCTTTGTATGTCATGATTCTACCATCTTATTAGTATAATCTTTCAATTTTGTATCATATTTTTTGTGGATGTGATATTATCATAGAGTAGATCATACTTATCTCATAATAAATAAATGGTTGCGAATTTAATTTTCTATTGTAGTATTAGTAACCAAGTACTTAATTAGTGCTAAAAGTCATGGCAACTTCCTAGTACATTGACTTTATCTATAACAAGGTTGTGCATTCTCAAGTCAATGTTATAACTTTTTCACAAAGCCATGACTTTTTAGTGATAGAAAGATACAAAGAGTAAACTACTCATGGAAAAGCTATGCCAATTATCTAGTGCCATGACTTTTGAACACAAAATATTATAGAAGACATTTCATCAAGCATGGTCATTTTTCAAGGCCATGACTTTTATCCTAAAGAGAAGGCAAAATCATGACTTTTATGTTCAAGCAAATTACCAATATTATAGCTTTTTTGCAATACCATGACCATGTGATACATGAGAAAGGTCAAGGCCAGTATCATGGAAATTCCTAATGTTATGGTCATTTGATGCAAAAGAGAAACTATTCTTCATGCCCAATCATCCTTAATGTCATGGCCATATTATGACAAAAAAGACTATTCCTAGCACCATGGCCTTCCTAGTTCCATTACCATAAGATGCATAGGAAACCATTCATAATACCATGATCATTCCTAGTATTTCATCCATATGATGAATGAGATGGATCAATGCCAAAGATATGAACATTCCTTGTATCACTACTTTGTGTTATAAAGACAATAGACCTAAGATGTGGATAATTCTAATCATCATGACTTAGTATTACAAAAATATTAGGACAAATTCCAAAGCTATGACCATACTCTAGAGTTGTAATCTCGAGCTCAAGATGAGAGTCAAAGCACAACATTTTCTAAAATCCACATCTTCCTACTTAAAATAATATATAACTATCAAAGTATAAAACAAAAAAAAAGAGAATTCAAGAGGACATGAAAAAAACTTCTTTCCCATGTACCAATATAAAGTCAAAGTACAACAAATAACATTAGGGACCATTTTTGAACTCTTTATGCAAAGAGTGCAAGACTTAAGATAATCTTAGAGTTGGGGGGGAGGGGGGGGTTATTAACCCTCTATAGGGTAGATTCATAACAATTTATCAAAATAATATGGGAGTAGGGTTTGTATCCTAACTTCTTGTGAGGACTTGTAATGGGAATTTGAGTTTCATGAGACTTCAACTCTTGTATCCCATGATTTTTTCCCTAATGTCAAACTAAATTGAAATCTAGGATTTATGTAGTTTTACTTATATAATGTATAAATAGTTTTGACATAAATAAATATGTTTGATTTATGTTGTGGAATAGAAATTAATGGATGTTGTTATTAATTAGAATATAAATTAGAGATTTGACTATTATTAGGTTGTGTGTGTTATCATGATATATGGCGATAAGAAAACTATGAGACTTACTTATGCATATAGAAAGAATAAAGTGACAGCCCTTTCAACCATGATATAGGAGACAAATCTATATATTAAAACTCAAAATTTGGGTTTGTTAATCATTGTGGGTTTAGTGCTCAAAAAGCATGAACAATTTTTCATACTAATTTATTTTTCAAGTCTTTAAAGAACTAGTTCTTGTTTGAGATGAATATTTTATAGGATGTTCTCCTAAGGTTTCACCTTTAGTTTGAGAGTCGCATTATCACTATGGAAGATGGTGATAGATAATTTAAGAGATATGGATAAGTGTATGGTGCTTGCGAAGCTAAAAGTATAAATTCTTATAAACCATGTCAATTATTTGTCTTTATAACACGAAGGTGGAGAATAAGAATGTAAATATGAAGAAACTATCAAGGATAGTTGATAACTTATCTAAAAGGCATGGGCTTGTGAATAATTCACAAGTAGAGAATAATTGTTATTTTGATGGTAAGTACCAAGGGAATAATTTAATGAGGAGACCATCAGTGGGACATGCTCAATGGTGATAACTACTTTTTATGCCAATAGGAAAAATAGTCATTTCAAAACAACTCAACCTTCATTCTTTATCCAAACCAAATATAACTTGAATTATTTGAACAAGTACCATATAAATTAAGTAGAAATCGTCTAGGATCTAAGATTCATAGTAATATCCATAATTGTCTCTCTTACTAGAATTGTGTTATCTTGGTATTGGTTGATCAAATTTTTGATACAATTCCTATGTGAATAATATCTAGATAAAAGTTTTTTGTACTACTTGTACGACTCATCTACTTGTGAATCTTTATTAATGAGATATTCTCACTAAAGAGCTTTTGGGATACCATCTAATCAACAAATTTGGGAAACACAACAATAATATGGTACCTTCAGTCTGTAAAGCTTTTGGTCAATATTACAAAACTTTTTTATTTTTTCTTGTGTGGTTTCTTTTTTTAGTAATAGCAGGATAAAATGCTTTAATAAGGAGTCATATGAAAAAGCTTTGGTATATTATATTAGTTGGTTGGTTCCCAATCATTATTGTGTTGGTTTACACCTTACTGATTGTTGTGACTTTGCTACAACTTCTAATTTTATGCTTAATCCCAAAAGATAGTTTGGCGAGTAACTCTCATCCAATACCATTCTATAATTATACATAACATATAATTAATAAAATAAACCTTTAGTCTAGATATCTATCTCATAAGAATTATACATGAAATATTAGATCATACAATGATAATTAATAGCTATTTTAATATGTATGATAAACATGATTCAAGTCATAAATCCTAGATTCTAAAAATGATTAACATTTTTATTTGTGATGGAATTCAAAAATAGCCTTGTTGTTATTATGCTCAGTTACAAAATAAAGGCTAGATCATTTTGGAATGAGATCTTATCCTATTAGTATATAAGATAATTATTAACTATTGGGACCTTCTCAATGATAGTTCTCTCATAGTCGCCCACTCAGTATTTTACCATTGAGAAAACACATCTTTTCTGCTAGGAGGTCATTCACAAGTCGTCAATTTTTAGGCAACTCATTAACTATCTTTAATGGGTGCTTCAAATGTTCATTTATATTCATCAAAGAGAATTGATGTGATAATAAAAGTATTTGTACTTTTAGCTTCATTAGTGGCATACTCACACAATTAACATATATTTTCTTTCATATTTCATAAGTCAAAACCTGATGACTAAATGAAACTTATGGGATTCACCACTAAATGAATCATATTTTTTCCATTCCTATTTGTATGGCTTACTTGTCAATGTTCCCTACTATGATATGTAACTCCTACAATAAAGGTGAAACCCTTAGGAGAGCATTATTATTACCACCCAATATCGATTGAGAGTCAGTTTCTCTAAGACATGCATAATGAAGTTGCTTATAAAAGTATTCTTACTTTTAACTCCATATGCATCATACTCATAATAATTAAATATATATCAAGTTTTAGTTTTGGCATATGCATTTGTCTCCCACATCATAGTCGAAAGGGCTATCACATCCTTCCCACCATATGTATCCTTACCTATCACTTCAATTACATACAAATTTCTACTTATATACATCCTTACCTATCACTATCCACCACTCCAATTACGTACAAATTCATCAATTGCCAAAAATTGAATCTTGATTCTATTTAATTGCTAAACCATCTATACCAAAATAATATCACAATAAAATATCTATTAAAATATCAAATTAAGCATCCATCATAATAAATATATTATATTATCTCTATATTCTTATTTTAAACTAAAATTGTGGAGAATAACATACAAAATAAGTAGAAATTTATCTTATATAAATCCAAGTGTTCAATTTTAGCCCTCGAGTGAATCTAGATTTCAAAATCAAAATCTTTCAAAACATGCTCAATTTAACTTTGATTAGCCTTTAGAAAGTGGTCATGATACATGCATGGCTTATTAGGTTAATAATTATATTTTGTATCACCCTTGTCACTTATGGATCACCTTAAAAAATAGAGTTGTGGAGCATTGTGAGTCATCTTCCTCTTGCTTTTGTGGATCTTTTTGACCCCTTAGGCTTTTTCTTATATACCCAAGTGCCTAGTGTGAGTTTCTTTTTGTTTGGAAGTCACAATATTAAATAAAAGTCATGGCTTTGATCTTTTGATTATTTAACACAAAGTTACAACACTGTGTATGAGCCATGACTTTGGTATCATTCATCTACTTGATGGTTGTGAAACAAGGAAAATTCATCATGACTCATTTTGCATATATAACACATAGTCATGGTGCTAGATATGAAGTGAAACTTTAGTCTCTTTCCTCTACATGATGATCCTGATACTAAGAAAAGTCATGACGACCCATTTAGCCTCTATAACACAAATATGTAACACTAGTTCGTAGTTTTGACTTATGCATTTAGTTTCTATAATACAAGTCATGACAATGGAATGTGGCTATGATGTGTATTTGGTCTATATAACTATTTGTCACAATAATCAACACTAAGTGTTGCCCATGACCTTGGTGTCTCTCATTAGCCAAAAGTCATGGCATTTAGTTTGGCTCTCTATAATTATTCTAGCCAAAATTCATGACTTTAGTTCGAAGTTGTGACTTTGGCTTGACTAGTATATGGTTTGGTAAAGGAAAAGTCACATCGTCTAGAGGCTACCATGGTTTTTAGCACTAGTTTTGTGCTTGGTTTTTACGACATAAAATTAATGTTGTAGCCATGAATTTTTTCGAATTAGGTTGAATATGACTCCAAGAATTCATCATATTTAAAAGAATGTGTTGTATAGTAAAAAGATTATATCAACAAAGTGGTAGAGTCATCGCATATGAAAATCACCATAACTATGTGTGTTGATTTTTAGCAAAGAATGGATGTTGAAACCAATCTATAAGTCCTCAAAGGTGTAATTAAATCATAGCATATCAAATACTATGACTTACATAAATTTGTTCTCTCCTTCTAATCACCAAAATGAGTAGTATTATTTTTTATTTAACATATTGAGAAAACTCACACACTATAATCATTGCTCATCCTTTAGCAATTCTTCTCGCACTTACAATATATATATATATATATATATATAGACTTCCCTCCTTTTAAATAAATGTTTACTATAACTAAGTTAGAGTGTCATAGTGTACCAAGATGGTGAGGTTACTTCTTTTTGAGATTAGTTAAAGATTTGTAGTGGGGTTTGAGCTTCATGATTACATTTAGGATTATTGAATAGTTTATTATATTATATATGACTACCCACATATCGCTATTACATCACACAATACAAGAAAAAAAATTCTTGGGTTACTTCCCAAGTAATACTATATTTAATATCCATAGCTAAACTATCAAAGAGTTCATACCTATTTGGTGTTCTCATATCTCTAGGGTAGCTTTTCATTATATTTCTTTAGTTCATATTTTCATTTTTGTATTTTTTTTTCAAAATTAGATCATCCATGTGGCTTGCTTCTTTTGAACTTCCTTCACTAGGTTCCACTCCATAGAAGATGTTTCTTTTTTGAGAGCCACGACACAATGATAGGCTGTAGTTTGAGAATTTATTTTATATAACACTCATCGCCACATTACTGTGTGGAGTCATGGTTGTTTACTTTAGTGCCTAGAAATCCAAAGTCATGGTGTTGTTGGAAGTCATGACTTTTATCACTACTTTATGATTTTTGTCTACTTCCTTGTGAATTTTTATATTTTCCATTTCTACCTTGGATTTAAGTTCATTTTATCAACCACTAGTTAGGATTTTTCCTCCACCTTCACTTCATGCGTAATCTCCAATTTCTCCTCTTTATTTTATTCATAATTTTTGATAAAAAAATTGGATGTCTTTCTTTTGTTTTCTTCATCTTTGGAGTAGTCTTCTCTACAATTATCTGAATTCAAAATTTGAAGTATACAATGATTTTGTGATATTCATCTTCATTACTTTCTGCTCTATCACTTTCATACCTCTAGATTTCTTCTTCTATTTCATCTCCCTCATTTTTTTGGGCCTATAGTCTTCTACAAAGTATTTTCATCAAAAGCTAACATGTCGTTGCATTTTTGTGCAAAAAATATTATCTATACTTCATCAACCTTTCTAATCATCATCATCAAGTTATTTATCACCTTATAAAGGTTGAATTTGACACATTGTTCACCCACTCGAAGTATAAAATCTTTTTTCTTCACAATAATCAGGGCCTATCTAGTAGCTAAAAATGTTCATCCCAAGATCAATGCAGCATATTGATCTTCTTATTTTTCTAACAAACAAAATCCAAAAAAAAAATAAACAAACTAACCTTAATTAATACATCTTTAATAATATCCATTGGATACTTAGTCATTCAATCCACCATTTGTAGTGAGAAAGAGAGAGGGAGGTTGGAGTGATTTCACCAAGCTTCTATCTTTCTATTATTGATAAAAGCATAATTGATACTTGATTCTAAATCGCAAAGTGACTTTTTAAATGTGTGCTCCGCAATCATATATGGTATAATAAAACTTTTCGGATCTGTTAATTTATTTAGAAGATTTCATCAAATGACCATACTATATTTCTCTATCATATTTATGATTTCAAATATCTCCAACTTTTTCTTACTACTCATAACATTCTTCATAAACTTTATATTATTGGGAATTTGGTATAGTGCATTAGCAAATAGAATGCTAACTTCTAGCTTCTGAAAAAATTGAGAAATCTCTTAGTTTTTTGTCCATTTTTCTCTTCCTGAATCTTTATGGAAAAGATAAATTAAAAGAAACAATACCTTTGGCATCATTCTTTTTAAAATTCTTCTTTCCACTACTTCAAGTAATCTTCATATTTGCTCTCCCACTTCACTTTCTCCATCTTTCATAGTTGGGTATATGATCTATGTATTCCATCTTGTAGATATAGTAACCACAGTAAATGTCATGGAATTAGGCTCCATAGATTTTGAATAGCCATGGTGGGAGTCATGACATTTGGAAAAATTATGGTGGTATCAATAATAGCTCCTTCTATTTTGGTTTGCTTCTTATGTTTCCCATCTAGTACTTTTATACTTCTAAGTAATATGGACAAGCATATTTTTGGATTGGCCTCCATATCACAAGGTAGCCTGTTGATGCTCTTCTCTTTCAATGACAATTCTAGTAGTCTAATCATATTTTCTATACTTTGTATTGCTACATTTATATTTTCTTAGTCTTAAGCTTCTTCATTCTGTATTCTTGACAATATTTCTTCTTGATTAATAGTGCTATCATCTTGTTATCAATGGACAACATTTGTTCTACTTGATAATATTTCTAGTGGTATTAATAGTGCTATCATCTTGACAATATTTCTTAGTCTTAAGCTATCATCTTGTTAACAACATTTTTTGGTGTTGTTAATATGAGCTTGATCATTCTTGATTGTTATATCATGTTAAATTATGGTAAAAATTTTTTGGGACTTAACCAATATTTTGGTGCCCACAATAATAATTCACATAGGAAAAGTTTTCATGATTTTTCACATTTGGATGATAGTGTGTAGGGATATTAGGGTTGGATCGAAAGATATGCCCTTTGCTTTGCAACCCATTGGCTTCTTCCACTTGATAAATTCGATCAAAAGTCACTAATTATTGTGCTTGCAAAGTGATGAATTCTCTCATATTTTTTTCATTTATCCTTATGGGCATCCAACTTATGTTTGAATGCCTCCATCATTGTTTACATCATGGTTTACATCATGGTGAGTGTTGTGACTCTGTTATACTACATAGTTTTATTGGTTATACAATGTCCCAAAAGCTCATTAACAAGTGTCTCATCAACTAAGATTCAAAAGTACATGGGTAATGCAAGAAGTAAAATGAACGTTTATCTATATATTGATCTAATAGGAATTATATCAATAATCAAGTCCATAGTTATTTAGCAATGAGATGATTCATTTTTAGTAAAATTGAAACTCAAATTATTAGATAATGTTAGGTCCATAGTTTATTCATTTAATTTATGTAATACTATTTAAGTCACTCAATTTATATTATGTTAGACATAGAATGAAGGTTATTATAAAATATCTCCTTTCTCTAACAACATATAAGGTGGCTATCACTATTGAGCTATCCCAATGGTTGTCTCTTCATAGGTGTCCCCTTAGTATATCATCACCGAGATAATAATTTATCTCTACTCAATAGTCATTCATAATCATAAACCTTTTAGGCAACTTCATCAACTACACTTGATGGTTGCTTCATGTGCACACTCTTATTCTTTGGACTCAAATATCTTAGAGATCATAAATTTATATGGTTTATAAGAATTTGTACTTTTAGTTTTATAAATGTCATACTCACACTATTAACATATACATCCCTCAAATTTCACTATCAGAAATCATACAAATAAAAGTAGTTCGTGGGTATTGTCATCACCTTGTGAATCACAAGATGCTCATGTATGTCCTGAAAATTGCCTACCCCATTCTTCTTGGTGATGGATGTGACTTTCACACTTAAGGTGAATCCTTTGGGAGAACATTCTATATAACATCTATCGTAATCAATATCTAGTTTTTTATGATGTGTACAATTGAGTGATGTATAAAAATAGCCATACTTTCTGCTTCATATCATATTCATGATAATTAACATATCTAATTATAGGTTTAATTGCATAGGTTTATCTCATATATTTTAGTTGAAAAGGTTATTTCTTTCTTCCTATCATATGCATGAATGAGCCTCATATTTTACTTGTTATCATCTATCATGATAATCTCGAATAAACCTACCAATAATCAAAATATTAATCCATGTTCTATTTAATAACTATCCATCAATATCCATACATAAAATATATCAAACTATTCATTCATTAATAAATACAACAAATTCACATCATATATATTAAATTATACAAACCCTAGACTCATGTTATTTTAGTATAAAATTTCTAAATCAATCCATAGAGGAAAAGAGTTTAATACCAATGCCCCTGACTTTAGAAAATTTGGAATTTTCTTTATCTTTCGCTTTTATACTCGATCAATCTTGTATTACTCTAAGTAGGAAGTTGTGTCTAAAAAAATAATGATGACTTGGGTCTATAATGATCATGACATTTTTTTAATGCCTCTATGACAAAAAAAATCAATGCCATGAAATAGTCATGGTTTCATGATTTTTCTAGTTGTAGTCCCTAAAGGGCTATGATGCAGAGAATAAGCCATGGAGTGATGATGACTTCTTATATTCTTATATAAGCATGAAGATGTATAGAGGCCTTGACATTGGCAATTGCCCTTTTTTAGGTTTATAAGGTCACATTCCCAACTAATTAGATAGGATTTCTACCAAGAATAGATACTAAAATTATGCACAACACAATCAATCACCTCTATTAAATACATGCAAAAACTTAGTAATTTCAAACTTATTCATCGAACTCTTCAGCACACCAAAGTCATGAAATCAACCCATATTATCTATCATTCTATTTCCACACATCATTTTAAACCACATATGATCAATCACCTCTACCAAAACACATAAGAATGTTTGGTAGTGTGAACATAGAATATTGAGTCAGTCCAACTCCAAAACTTTTGTTTGTCTTCTTGCAAAGGCATGGTTGTTTAGATTTTGGTGGTTATTTTTTTCCAACTCTTTAAACAAAAAATAAGCCTCCTCAAAAGATTTATTTATAATTAAACTTTCTGAGACTACATCAATAGTGCATCTAGTCATATAATTAAGCACATTGGCCTTGGATCCACACTTGAAACCTATGTTGAGGATATCTCCTCAATAACTCCTTAAAATGGTCTCAAACATCATACAAATTCTTCAACTCCTCATGAAAGAATTTACTTATTTGACTCCTCAGCTATTAGGTGATTTGAGGTAGGAATAACTTTGTGAGGAAAATCTATACAAATTCAACCCAACTTTCAATGGAGCATCAAAATAATCACTATAACCAACTCCATAGCTTGATTGTGTATGAGCTAACTTCATTCATTTTAACTATGTCTCATAACTCCAAAAACATATTAACATGCTATTCAGATCTTCTGACAAAGTGAACCTTTAGTCTAGATACTGATCATGCATGGATTGAACATGAAATATTAGATCAGTCAAAGATAATTAATAGTTACTCTAGTAGACATGATATATAGGATTTTAAGTCATAAATTTTAGATCTTAGAGATGATTTATATTTTAATTAATATGGAATTTAAAATAGCCTTATTATGATTATGCTTAGTCATAGAATGGAAACTAGATAATTATGGAATGACCTCTTATCCTACTGAAAAACAAGGTGGTTATTAACTTTTGAGACATTCCCAATGATTATCCATTCATATATGTTCCCTCCATACTTTACTACTACGATAATAAATCATATATGCTTAGAGGTTATTCGCAAATTATCACCTTTTAGGCAACTCATTAACTACTCTTAATGGTTACTTCAAATATGTATTCTTATTATCTAACCTCTAGTATCTTTCTCAATAATAGTTGATGTGATAATAAAAATATTTGTACTTCAGCTTCATTAGTGTCATACAAGCACAATTAATATATATTTTCATTCATGTTTCATCAATGGCAACTATATGCCCAGATGTAACTCATAGGATTTTCACCACCTTATGAATCACATATGTTCATGCCAATCACATGGCTTACCTATCATTATCCCTCACTATGATAAGTAACTCTCACACTAATTGTAAAACCTTTATAAGAAAGATTTATTTACCATCCAACATCAATTGAGAGTAAGTTCCTCAAAGACATGCATAATGGAGTAGTATATAAAAGAATGAGTTCTTTCAACTTCATAAGTATTATAATCATAATGATTAAATATATTTCAATTTTAGGTTTTGACTCATGGATTTATCTCTCACATCATGATCAAAAAAGATATCACCTCTTTCCTATCATATGCATGAGTGTGTTTCATGACATAAATATCATCGTCCACCACTCCAATTATGTACGAACCCAAAAATAGCTAAAAGCTTAATAAAATTTCTATTTAATTACCAAATCATTCATAACCAATGAATATCACTACAAAATATGATATTAAAATATCAAATAAAGCATTCATCATAAAAAACATATTACATCATCCCAAGATTATCTTTTTTAGCTTGAAATCAGGAAGAATAATATACAAGATAAGTGAAAATTCATCTCGTATGAATATGGGTGCCTAATTTTAGCCATTGATGAAATCTAAGTTTCAAAACTTAAATTACTCAAAATTTGCTCATATTCATTTTTAATTTCCCCTGAAAGGGGGTCAAAATACACACCCACTATTTAATGTTCAAATTACTAAATATTCTTTAGTATTTTAGTGATTTTTGATATTGTGTAAGTATGAGAATGAGATATTAATAAATCAATTTCATGACTTTATAGTTTTGGAAGTTTTTGATGAATATACATGAAATTTATAGAATTTTGGGCGCATTTGGTTATTGAGTAGATGATGGAATATCACATAGTTTTGACATTAATTCTTGGTTGAAATCCTATCTAATTAGTCATATAAATATTTGTATGCTATGACTTTACCACCTCATGCATATAATCCTTCTACTATGTCATATTCTTTATAGTTATGATATTATCATGGAGTCATAGTCATACTTGTCTTATAATAATTAAATGGTTGTGATATTAATTTCATATCATAATAACTAAGTATTTTAGTGATTCTAAAAGTTATGACCATTTTCTAGTATTGCAATTTTATCTTTAATAATGCTCAATATTCTCAAATTAGACCCATGGCCATTTTATAAAGCAATAATTTTTGAGCTATAGAAAGTTATAAAGTTAAAACTATTCCGGCCAAAGATACGATAATTATTCAATGCCACAACTGGTGGATATGAAATATTACAGAGGGTATTAATCGAGTATAATTATTTTTCAAGGCCATGATTCTTGTCATTGAGAGAAGGCAGAGCCATGACTCTTTCATTTTAGCTAATTACTAGTGTGTGACCTTTTTGTATTGCCATGGTCATAGGATATATAAGAGAAGTCAAGGCTAGTGTCATGGTCTATCATAGCACCATAGTCACGTGAGACACATGAAAGGTATTTCTTTTTGTAGTAGTTATTTTCTAAATAGCAACCATATTATTCACATGAAAGGCCATTCACATTGTCATGACCTTTCCTAATGTTGTGACCTTATGATGAATGAGAGCGACAAATCGTAAAGTTATAGTCATTCCTAGAGCCATGAATTTGTGTAATAGAAACTTTAGCATACATTCTAGAGTCATGACCACTTTATAGAGTCACAGCCTCGAGCTCAAGTGATGAAGACCAAAGTTATAACTTTCTTTTGAAAGATGTGACTTTCTATTTAAAGTGATACAAAATTATTTGAGTATAAAAGAGGAAAAAAGAGAAACTAATAAAAAACATTATTTTTTTCTTGATGCTCCAAATAAAAGTCAAGGCATAACAACCAAACTCTAGTAGTGAATTTCATACTTTGTAGGAGATCAAATCTTTCCTTATATGGTCAAGGGTGTGTGTAACTTAGTTTATGTGATGTACAACTAGTTTTTATAATAATGAATATTCTTTGGTTTATATTATGTTATGAAAATTAATAGATAGGTGATTAAATATAACTTAAATTAGAGTTTTGATTATTAATAGATTCATGCAAGATTGTTATGGTCGATAGTGATACATAAACTACAAGGTTCACTCAAACATATGGCAGGAAGGAACTTATAGGCCTTTCAACCATGTTTTATGAAATAAACATGTATATTGAAACTTAAAATCTAGGTATGTTAATCATTATGAATATCTCACTTATGAAGCTGAAAACATATTTGATTTTACACTCTAACCCATTATGCCCCTCATAAAAGAATTAGTTCTTGATTGAGATGGATGTTATATAAAATATTCTCCTAAGGGTTTAACCTTTAGTGTGAGTGTCACATTATTATCATGGAGGATAGCGATAGGTAATCTTTAGGATATGCATGAGTTATTACAACTCATTAGGTGGTGACAACCTTTTGAGTTACTTTTACTTATATGGCACCCATCAATGAAACTTGAGAGAAGTAAATGTTAATTATATGAGTATAGTACTTAAAAAATTAAGTGAAAATACTTACAAACTATATCAAATTTTAGTTATTATAATACCTAAGGTAGGAGAATAAAAGTATATATATGAATCAAGTATTAATGGAAGTTGATGAGTTATTTAAAAACTATGAGATTGTGATTGACTCCCGACCAGAAATAATTTATTGTCTTGTTTGTGACATATCAAAAAATAATAATGAGGGAATTACCATTAAGGATGAGCTTAATAATACTATCTGCCATGTATATCATTAGGGTTTTGAGTCATTACATAATAACCATTCATTATATATCTAAACTCATAATAAGTTAAATTTTTTTGAACATAAATCACATAAATTAAATGAATACATCATGGATTTAAGATTGATATCACAATCTAAAATATCTAATTTACTAGAATTAAGTTGTCTTGCTATTAATTGATTGAAAAACTAATATAATTTATATGAGATTGATATCTAGATAAAAGTTCTTTTTAATTGAATGACTAGTATGCTTGTGGATCTTAGTTATTGATATACCATCAAAAATGAATTTTTAGGTAATTTTCTAATTGATAAAATTAGGTAGTATAACAAAGTCACAACACCCACTTCATAAGATTTAGACTTGTGCATTGTATTGCTCTTATTTTTCATGAATCACCTCAAAAATAGAGCCATGGATCCTTTTGGGTCATAATTTTTATCTCTCTCATGAATCTTTTTGATTTCTTAAGATTTTTCTTATATACCCAAGCATCTGGCATGGGTTTCTTTAATTGGAAGTTATGGCACTGAATAAAATAACAACTTTAGTCTTTGTTTCTATAACATGATATCATGTTACTAGGTACGAGCCATGACTCTGGTATCTTTGCTCTACTTGATGATCATGATACTAGTAAAAGTCATGATGGCTCCTTTATTTTTTATAACACAAAGTCACATTGCTAGAAACAAGTTATGACCTTGGCCTTCTTCCTATGCTTGATGGTCACAATACTAGGAAAAATCATGGAGATCATTGAGCCTTTGTAATACAAAGTCATGATGCAAGATTATGACTATGACATGTACATTTAGTCTCTATAACATAAAAACATGGCACTAAAGTATGGTCATGGTTATGCATTTAATCTTTGTAACTCATTTTCATGGCATTGAGTGTTGATTGTAGTTTTTGTTTCTCTCTTGAACCAAGAGTCATGGTGCTTGGGTTGATCAAGATTTGAGTTTAGCTCTTTATAATATTTTGTAGTCAAAGGTCATACCTATATATCAGAGTAGCAACTTTGGCTTGAGTATTCTATGGTTTGGTAAATAAAAAATCATGTATCTAAAGGATATCACATCTTTTAGTACTTGGGGAGTACTTGGTTGATGCAATATAAAATTAATGCCTTAGTCATAAAGTTATTTTGAGCCAGTTTGGCTATGACTACAAGAAATTTTCATAGCTTAAAGAATGTTTTATATAGTGAAAAGAATATATCAAAATGGTGGTAAAGTCA
Source organism: Sapria himalayana (assembly GCA_029783825.1). Lineage (NCBI taxonomy): Eukaryota > Viridiplantae > Streptophyta > Magnoliopsida > Malpighiales > Rafflesiaceae > Sapria > Sapria himalayana. The sequence goes on along the minus strand of JAREIK010002300.1, from coordinate 1,104,748 downwards.
TGGTATACGAAGAACATGATGACTATGTGTGTAGATTTTTGGACAAGAAAGCTACACATATAGTCATCGCGTTCTTCGTATACCATGACTTTACCACCATTTTGATATATTCCTTTCACTATGTAACACATTCTTTAGGCTATTAAAATTTCCCTTCTAGATTTTTGGACAAGAATGAACAAAAAAATCAATCTATAAGTACTAAAAGATTAATAATGTCAGAATATTAAATAGTATGATTTGCATTTTTTTCCCTTCTAGTCACTGACTCAACCAAGCCATATATTACATACTAAAAACTTAGAAGTAATCTAATTGCTTCTACTTAACTTAGAAGTGAGGTTGCTAGCTCATCCTATTCATTTTCTATCCTTTCTCGCTCACACTCTTTTTCTCCTATTGTTGTCCTCTATCCAATTTTGGATCAAAAAAAACATAGTTTATTAAGTTTGAGAATCGTTAAGGTAGCCCTTGCAATGGTTGAAGCTATGAGTCAGAGATAGAAAACTTTTTGAGGAAAATGAGTAAAGGAGGTGGCTTTTTTCAAACAGATAAACAAATTATGAGGATATCAAATATGGGAAATCTTCCATGCTAGATTAAGTCAAGAGAGTAATTGGGATATGAGAGTCAGTCTTTCCTCTTGCCAATGAACCAATATATTTTTTCATGTATAGCCATTAGTGGTTGTTAGGAAGTCAGCTTCAGACCTAATTTCTACTAGCGTATGTGCTAAAATCTCTGCTTGATTTTTCTTAAGTAGCATATAACTTTAAATTTTCCTTGTTGTTAATAAGTAAAAAATGACTATTAGCCTTCAAAGACTTAAGTGGTGTAGTGGCTCTTTCTCAAGTCATGAGTTAGTATATATTTATATTCTATTTAAGAACTGCTAATCTCACTTTGTTTGGGAATGGCTTTGTAGAAATTTAGCCATGTTCCTCTGGAATGGCTTACTACTCCATAGGATTTGCTTAGAATGGGCTTCCACATGTGGGGCACTTTTTGTTTTTCTTTTTCATAAATAAAGTAATTGAAACCTTTAGCAAGACAATGCTAGCTATATGCTTGACACATACGAGTGTGTTCCTTTCATTCCATGTGAAAGTATCTTATAGGCCCACTATTTTATTATCTGGAAGAATGGTCCTAGCCAAACCTTGTATAGAAACTAAATAGCTAGGGTGCAAGAATTCAATGCAATTTTTGCTAGAGAGAATGTGCCTCAAGAAATACTATGGTAAGGCCGAATAGATCGAGTTTTTTTAGACTATTCTAAGGATTGGTTCCCTCAGAAATGAAAGCTATTGAACAATGTCCCCCACTCAAATGAGAAAAAGATATCGAGAAAACATTGTGGTTCTCAAACTGAAAACATGTAGTATGATTTCTCTATGTGAGCATACCAACCCAAGTTGGATCAATGAGGATGGTGTGATATGACTTCTCAATCATGGGTTTTTTTATCCCTCACCTTTCATGTTTTCTTTCCAAAGAGGATAGGCATGAGAGAGTTTGGCAAAAATCCTCCATTCCTTTTTAAAAGATAAAGAGTTTCCCACCTTCATTACCTAAGATGAATAATTCTCACCCATGCTACGAGGAAATATAAGATCCCTCGTCGATAGACATGAACCAAGTGAGTCCAAAACCCTTTTTGTTTTGTCAGCCAATCTTACAAGATTTCATAGAAGGAAAACATCTTATAGCATATACAAAAACAAGTGGTCGGCAATCTTCTTTGTGCTCTTTGACCAATCATAGATACTTAGTGGTGGAATGGCCAACCCTAAGCCATAGCATCAAAGTTAGTGGTAGGTAGTTTTTTTCAAACAATAAGGCGACAATACAATCCAGAGCTTCATCAATAGGCATCGAATCTTGGGGAAAAGGTAGGGTAGAATTGCTAAGTTGTCTAGCCTAGTAAAAAGCAATAACCTCTTCCTCAACTCTATAATCATGGTCATTTTTCAAAAAGGTGGTTTGATGCTGATTCTTTCTCTAATATTGGAAAGACCTAACAAACAATCTTTAAATTTGGAAGTGTGCAATTCCAACCACCCACTGCTCATGGAATTGCTGAATTTCTTTTTTCTACCTAACTTGATTCCTTTACATTGGACTCTTGCTTGTAAGTTTGGCTTTATTCTCTCTCTCTCTCTCTCTCTCTCTCTCTCTCCTTCCTTGTTTTCTATAAAGCTATGAAAGAGTGAGATATTAAAGTTAATTATTCATAGGCATATGATTCATCTACTTCTTCCAATGTACATTCTATAGTGGCAACTTCTATTCCAAAATTTATCCCTTGAATTTCCTAGTAGAGAACTCTAGTTCTTTAGTTCTATGCCTAAAACAACTTGAAGAAAAACTACCACCTCTATTGCATCGTCTACTTATAAAGAATTCTTTTGTTATTGTTCTAGAATCACATAATGCTTTTCGAAAATGGATATTAAAAAAATAATTCATTTCATCGATGAAGCTCACAATGGAACTTGCTTGCAAAGCAGCAAGAAAATCACTGGCTAACAAAATGGAAGCCTAATCAAAAGAACAAGAAAACCCAATATAATTATATAGTGTCTTATATATAAGAGCTCCACTTTCTTGTAATTGTCTATTTTTTGGTATAATCGCAATAACTATCAAGGCCCTCGAAGTGACTCATGCACCTCCTAGATGTTAACTCACAAAAAAATATATCAAGCTGGATTGATGGTTCCTACTTACCCCTTATCAAAGGACCATTCCAATTGCATCGATCCCAATAACTAAAGCAGAAATCAATTGTACATATGTAATATATTATCAATCTATCTGATAATTATTTTACCTACTGATAATTATGAACTAGGGACATGTATGAAGACTAGTGGAAAGTAGAATAGTAATATGGGAACTTCACCTATTGATATTAGGAATACTATGAGGAGACAGGGACTCCAACTCAATCCTCATTAAAAGGATCTACAATTGCATTAGCTTGTACCCCTTGTTGATCATAAATTCAAATTTTAATTTAGGATGCCCTTATTACTTGAAATGTAGGGGAGTATCTTATGAGTCCAACTTGACTTGGGAGAATCTAACAGCAAACAATAAGAAGAAATCCATGACTTTCAATGAACTTGGCTCTAAACATTCTAAAAAAAGGGATAACTACAGTTATTGACATATATCTAAAGGATACCACACATAACCCACATACTTATCCTATGGTGACAAAGCCCAAAGCAAAAAAAAAGGGGCGAATCCATTTTTCAATGAGCTGAAGTAATAATAGTCGTCTCGATAGACATACAAAGCATTCCTCATAGTTTGGATGAGATGGATTTTCTTGGTTTGATAGTTATGTTAATACTTTCTAATCAATTTTCTTGTGTATATCATTCTTTCCTTCCATCTACACTGATGGATTTTCTCCCTTTTTAGTGAGTTTTATTCTTTAGTATTAAGAGTACTACCAAAAGCAATATTAGTGACAATATCTATATGGGAACTAGTAATAAACTCTTTTTCTAGTGTATATTTTCTTCCTTGTGAATAAGTTTTCCAAGCAAGCCAAACCAAAAAAGAGTGCTCCTTTGACATGGAGTTCTTTTCTATATTTTAGTGTAGATCATATCTTTGTTTATGGAAAGATTTTCAAATCATCCATTCATTTTGGTATGGATTCAAAGTCAACTCTCACTATAACCTTAAAGATGAAATTTGTCCTACCAGTTCTCCTTTTTCATATCTCTTGCTTTGTTGTTATTTTAGGTCTAACAATAACTATATAAGTGCCTATTCATCTTGATAAGAGAAGAGAAGTGAGAAGTATCTCACCCTTTTTGTTTGAGTCAACTTCTGCATCTCTGACTACTTTGTGATTTCTGCCTCATTCACAGATAGTACAAAGCAATCTAGATAGAGCACACTAACATTGCAATATTCAATTCAAGAATAAAATAGACGCATCTTGCTTTGGGCTACTTAGTCACCTTCTTCATCTTGGTCTCATTATTTCTAGGTGCATTCTAAACTAAGGGTAAATCATCTTGAACCCAAATTGAAACCCCTTGTAACCCACATTGTACCCTTTTGCGAGCTAATTCCTCTATCAATCTAACCCTATGAGTAAGAAAACCATCTAGCAAGTTAGGTTACAGAGTTGGGATATGATAAGTAGAGGAGTAAAAAATGGTATAATTGACAAAGGCTCTTAGTCCGCCTACTAATCCAATATACCCAATAATTTTAGGTGCTATCTATTTTCATTTCAATTCCATCTTCTCAGTCCCTGAGAATGGTAAGAAAATAAGCTTAACCTTTTTTCCTAGATCTACAATGGAAAGGTTATCACTATAGAATAAAGAAAGAAGTGAATTCACTAGGGATAAAGATAGGATAGAGTAAGCATGCAAGAGCTAAATAATTCCCAAGTTTAAGCTAATCACTCATAAGGTTATATATTCTTCCTATAGCCAAGCCTTTCATTTAATTATAAAAAAAAGTGAAGTCACTAGGGATAGTCTCTCTCTATACCCATATGATAGAGTAGGATAAGAGAACGCTAATCTTCTCCAACTATTATATCCATAAATTAACCTTAGCTTACCTTGTAACCAATGTTGGGGAGCTAATCCTACCATCAAGTAAGCTAGTGAATAAGGATGGTTATAGTAAGATAATCGACTAATCTATTCTTAGTGCAGTAAAAGTTAGTTCAATGTGAGATTTGTTTATAAGAGTAAGTTCTAGAAGAAAAATAAGAGTAAGCATAAGGGTAAGATTAGAAAGTATGGAAGAGAAGGGGTAGCTTGGGAAAGTCAAGATAGAATCAAATAAGGAAGTGCTAGATGCAAAAGTTTTTAAATGCCAGACACATCCCTGGTGCTTTTATTTGGAAGATGGGTGGGGATCAAGGAGATGGAAGGCTATGATAGAACATCCTTTCCAAATGTGGAATTGACTTAATCAAATGAAGAGTAATTAAACATTTAGGGATGAGGAACACCTAAATATTTATATTTTATATCAATAAGATTTTGAGGGCATGTAGGTTCACATTGAGAAGTTTTACATATAGTGAATGAGATTGCATTGGACATCTTTAACCTCATTTATTTTGATTTCTTGGTTATAGGCGTGAGTCGGTCTTTTATCAATAGATTCCTTCCTAGGTCACAGAAAGGCATAGGGTATGGAGAATAAACTATAGGTAAGTGATTTCTTCATCATATGATACAACATGAGGTTCAAAACTTTGGTTGTTAAGAAGTGGAAGAATGTCTTGGTGCTTGGAAATGTTGCATTCTTTTATTTATCTATTTATGCAAGGTTGATTGATTCGGGTCATACTCTGAATGTGCTCGATTCCATGTAGGATTTTTTCCTAGTAAGGAGGGTTAACAAACCATCATCACGGGAAAGAAAAGATGTTTATGCATGAAAAATGTTGGGACAATCCCTACATTTCCCTCTCAAAGAAAGGGCGGGCCCACTAGGTCAATGAATTGACTTGCTAACAACCAAACAAATATTTTTTCGAATATGTGTTACAGTGCAATATGTTAAGCTCCTTGCTAGGATGCTAAAAAAATTCCCATCTAAGAATCTTGTTTCTTCATTGCAAACCATTTGCATTTGGATAACATTCCTTTCTACTATGACATAGGGATGGCACATCTTTTTTAATAAGAACTTTGACTTTCCCTCTTCTATGTCCTAGGATAGCCTTTCTACATTCACAAATTGGTTCTTGTAAGAAAAGACATCCACAGGAAGCAAAAAAAAATTGCTAGACAAGAGAGCTTGACAAGAGAAATGAGTCAATTCCTTATATATAGTATAAAGAATTGATTCGCTCAATGAGAACTGGGTGCTATCAACACACAACCTTTTACACTGGTAGAAAGAAAGGGTTAGATAAAGATTTACTCAATGAGAGAAAGCAAGAGAAGATAGAAGTAAGGTTGGTAGAATAGAAAAGGCATCCCTTTCCCTTCCATGCCACTTCAAGCATTATGTTTGGTGTGCTAGATATTTCTTCAATCTTCTATATGATGAGTGAATGAATGTAACTGAAAGTGAGAAGAGAGGGGATGCAGTTAGCAAGAGAATGATTAAATATATCAAATTTAAAACATCAAGGTAGACATGCATGTTCTTCCTATCAACTAGTCCTATTTGTTGTGAACAATCAAAAACTACACCATCCTTAGGGCTCATACATACTACCTAGGCATTCAAACCCTTTTATTACCTTTCAAGATAGGTACTACTACCATTAGAGTAAGCATAAGATCAAACATAAACTCATTTCTAGTCATAGCCTTAAAACATGTTGAAACATGAATCTAGTAGCATGATGAACAATTCATAGTTTTAGGAGAAATGATCATTGAAGCAACATAGGCAGATCAAACAGACCCTCCTTTCGAATCTTAGCCCTAAAATATGGTGAAATGTGAAAGTAGTAGCATCATGAACAATTTACAATTCTAGGAGTATCTATCATTAAAGCAACATAGGTAGGAAATGGTGTGAGTAAAGAATTTAGGTTTTGGTGGCAACCATAGCCTGATAACCAACAATATATTGTGTAGCAATAAATACATTCTATCCTTCCCCATTAAAGTTAAGAAATTTCTCATGCTAGAGATTACTAATTTATAGCTACATGACATGCCATCATTGAGAAAGCAAGCATGATCCATTCCAACTCTAGTAGGTTGATAGGTATATTGAATTATCCTATGCTATCTTGGAAAGTGATTGCAGAAAGCTTCTTTAACCAATGGTAGAATAGATTGAATCTGAATGAAACAACTTGTACCTTGTGCCCCCTATCTTTAAAAGCAAGTAAATTTTTCTATTTGATTGAGTTGTCTACCCTCAGGTCATTCACTGCCTAGTTTAAAGTCTAGGTCTTCCTAACTACTTTGTTTAGGAGTCTTATCTACTTTGGTTTTCCAATCTTTTTTGTGAAGTATTAGATTGGAAGACCTTGCTCTTTTCTCTAATATTAATAGTAAGCACAAGAAGAAGTTAGTCAATGCAATAAGTAGTTCAAGCTAGGTGAAAAACGAGGTGGGCCTTGGTCATGTAGGTAAAGTAGGGCAAGACTTTGCTCCTTTCCTTAGCCTAGATGCTACATTTGGAGAATTAACTAGCAATTAGACAGATTCATAATAAGGAGTAAAGTAAGTAATCAGTTATAATTTATTAGATGTGGAATTTCTAGGGTAATTGAATGGATGCAAAAGATAGATTTGTTGACCTTGGTGTCATGTGCCAGTAAGGGTCAAAGAGTAATAACAACGGGTAAAGTAATGTAGATGGTTCTTTGAGTGGTATTTCTTATTGAATGTTAATTTAGGCAATTCCATTATAGAGGAACATGCTATTGTTATTCTAGAAGGCTCTTCCTTAATTGAAAGCTCCTATTAAGATTGAGTTAATTGGCTTCTTTAGTTAGATATAAGGCTAGCATGGGCAGCAAGAGAAGAAAATACATGCACTGAAACATTTAAATAAGAGATAGGCATTCATCTATATAGCTTATGACCAGCTAAGAGACTATCATGCATGCACATGAAGCTAATATTTAAATTGATCACATCTTTGTGCTTTCATAAGAACTTTATATTACTTGACGTTAAGGGACCTAGATCTATCTTTGCTGCAAAAGAGCATGAACTTATTTTTATGGGTAAGGATATAAATCTTCTATGAGATAGGTCCTATGGTATAGATAAGATTCATTTTTATGTCCCGCCCACTTTCCTATTAGTTCCTCTTCAATGATTTCATTATAATGTTGATTAGTACATATAAAAAGTTAGCCTCAGAAGCTAGAAAAAGGAAGCTAGCTAAGGAAGTGGGGTTAACATTAACATGATAATGGTATATTGATCAATTCCATTCTTTTCCATAGAAGGAGGTGAAAGAAAGGCTTCAACATTAGAAAATGAAAGTGATGATTCTAAAGCCTTAGCATAAGAAGAAGAAAGGAAGGATTGGCTAAACAATCAGAGCATGCAACATTAGATAGGTAGGCTCACTCATCTTAAAAAGGAAAAAGTGCTCACAACTCTCCTATCATACATCTAATACATTTCCTTTCCTTTCTAGGGGGCCTAATTACATGCCTAATAAAAGTAATTCAACTTGTGGCTTGAGGCCAAAATCTTTTAACAATTAAATGGGCTACTAAAGGCATAAAGTCTCTACTTATTAAAGTTCAACATTTGCATAGCATGGTGGGTGGGTAATGGTCTCATCTCTCAAGTCCTAAATGTTGTTATTTAGATCAGTCCATTTAACCTTAGCTCTAAGATGTCTTATCTATAAAGACAATAATAACATTCCAGCAAGCCCACCTCTAATATATCAAGTATGTAAATTTGAGAATAGATTCAAGTGATCGAGTGGAAGCTAATGCTTAGCTTGGTACTGATTATTGATCAGTGCATTCTCAGATGGGGGGGGGGGGGGGGCGTTGTGGGTGCCAAGAAAAGATAGATGTACCTATTTATCAGTATATGTTCATGTGTCATAACATCTAGAATACAAGCTAGGTATCGATTTGAACTTGAGAAAAGACCCAAAAGTAGAGATAGAGACAAAGACTGCATCAGAAGCAAGGTATCGATTCCATCCACGATTTAAGAATAGGTAACCTAGTATCCTCACTAAGTTCGCACAAAGGTCCAATAAGAATAGGGCCAAGGATAAGAGTTTGAGGCAACGAGTTAGTTAGTGAGAGATTATTCGATGGACAACTAAAGGGTCCTGATATCAAGATAAGAAGGATATATCAAAGAACTCCTTTTCATCCTAGATCAGAAAAGAAGACCATTGGTAAAAAGTGTAAGATAAGGTAGATGGGGAACCCTCTTTCACTTTGAGAACATGTTCATGGTAGAATAGGTGGTCAAGAGACCCTAGTATTAGGCAAGTGTTCTCAACCATGAGAGAAAAAAGATCACATGGCTAAGATAGAAAGTAAGTGCTAGTTATGAAAGGGAAAGAGAAGATCAGATGTGTGACTTAAAAGATCATATGGATAGACTAGTCAGCTTATGAAGAAGAATTTACTTAGTACAAAAAAAAAAGAAATTGGAGAATGAGCGCTAAGCTGGTTAAGTAAGGATAAAAATTTTGATGAAAAAGAGATTGATAGAAGAATATAACCCATGAATAAAGGAGATCGGAAAATAAAATTTTTCCTAGCCAAAATGAAACAAAGTCAGCTATCGCAAGTAATGTAAAACTACCATAAAAAGCTTCTATTATAATCTACCTTGCCTAAATAACTGACAAGCTTACCTAAATAAGAAAGAGGTGTCGACATCGTTGTGAGGTTGTTCTCCAACTAATGGAATTCTTGCTGAACCTATGATTCCTCGACTTGTACTTCAATTCAAACTAGCTCATATACCATTTCCTCTTTCTTTATTGCAATAGATGAGCCTAGTTCCAATCCATTGTCAAGTCACTAAAAAGCAACCTCTCTCCTCATTATAGGTGAGAAAGGGCCTTGCTTTTTGCTAGCCTAATTAGTAGTCAGATTAAATATTTTTTTAACTCCCAAGGGGTGGACCTGCTAGCAACTCCTATGGAAAATAATAAGCGAACTTTTTCTTAAGAAGCATTATGCTTCATTCTCAATGTCAATGATTCTAGTCTTCTAAACCATCATAATGGACATTTAAAACGCATCATATGTCATTTTTACCGATTTTGCTATTTGTTTCGCTTTACTTCTTTCTTTGATTACCAGAGCATAAGTCTATCAGCTCCACCATGTGCATAAACTCAAAACATCATAATATGCCTTAGTGTGACCTTTTTTCTAACTAAAATTTTGAAAGGAAAATAAAAAAGGGTATAATCCTGATTTCTCTAAAGTGGTACATCTTTTCCCAACCATCATGCATTGCTCCAACCACTTATTGGCATTCCTTGATTAAGCATCAAGACCATGAATGTACATTCTAGAACCTCTGATATGGACATAGAACATTCCAGCAGAGAGCCTGCCCCCAACCATGATAGAAAGTCCACTCGCTCGGACAAGTAAGCAAACTAAGTTATAAGATAGTTTGGGTTGGGAATTGTTTGGTGTTCAAATTATGAAATATTTATAAGCATTCAAGAATTTTTTAAATGATGTATAACATGAGAATATAATATAAATGGATTGATTTCACTAGAGTTTTGGTGGATTATCAAGAATAGTCATAAAATTGATAGGTTCTTATAACTTTTTGGCTAATTGGTAGATTATACAGCAACGAGCAATTTGGGAACCTAATCCTAGTTAAAAGTCTACCTAATTTGTCATAGAAATCTTTGTATGTCACAACTCTACTATCTCATTAGCATAATTTTTCAACTATACATCATATTCTTTGTGGTTGTAATATTATCATGGAGTCATCAAACTTATTTCATAATAATTAAATAATTATGACATTAATTTCACTTCATAGTAATCAATTATCCCTTGGGTGCTAAAGTCAATGTCACTTCATACCATTGTGACTTTATCTTTAATAAGACATCATAGTCGTAATTCAGAATTATGATATTTTTATAAAGGTGTAATTTTTGAGCTACAAAAAATTACAAAAACAAAATTAATCAGGTCAAAGCTATGGAAATTATTTAATACTATGACTTTTGGAATATTCCAAAGTCATGACATATTTCATAGGGCATTTACTAAATTATGGTCATTCCTAAGGCTATGACTTTTGTCCTCAATAGAAGATAAAGTCATGACTTCTATGTTTGGACTAATTGTCAGTGTCATGACTTTTTAGTAGCATCATGGTCATATGATATATTAGAGAAGACAAAGTTAGTTTGACAACCATTAGCTATTGAGAGAAGTTTAGGCTAGTGTTGTGGCCACTTCCAATACTATGGACCCCTTGTAATATAAGAAAGACAATTGTTTGTGCTAGAAATTCCTTTCACCATAGTCATATGATACATATGAAAGTGGTTCCTAATACCATAGTCATTTATAGTTTCATGACTATATGATGAAAAAGAGAGACTAAGTCCAAAGCCACAGCAACTCTCAACACGATGGTCATATGATGTGCATGAGAGGTCATTTCCAAGGTCATAGTCATTCTCAATTCTATAGCCATATAATGGATGAGAGAGACAAATGCCAAAGTCATGGTCATTCTTAGTATTGTGACTTTGTGTTAGAGATACATTAGGTCGAATTCATGAATATTGATTAGCACTATAACTTTATGTTATAAAAAGGTTGAAAAGTATTACAAAGTCATGGCCATTTCTAAAGTCATGACCTCGAGCTCAAGAAATGATGACTAAAATGCTAGTTTTCTTCCAAAAACCATGACTTTTTATTTAAAATAATATAAAAATATTTAAGTATAAAAGAGGAAAGGCAAAGAAATTAAGAATATTTTTCAACTTCTTCTATGCACCAACTAGAACCAAAAGCATAGAAACTAAACCTTAGAGATGATTTTTATACTTTCTAGGTCTCCAAAATCAAGCAAGGTATGCAAGACATAAGAAAAATCCTAGAGTTGAGGGGCATGCGAGTTAAACCCCCTCTCTATGGTAAGTGTAAGAAATTATATCAAAATATCATGTGATTGAAGATTTGAGTAATTTTGTTTCTGTATTGTAAAATGGTTTTAATTTATATTATGTTATAAAAATTAATAGATGGGTGATTAAATAGAATTTAAATTAATGATTTTATTATTCTTACTTTGTGTGAGTTGTCATAGTAGATAGTAATATATAAACCATATGGTTCACTCATGCATATAGTAAGAAGGAAGTGACATCCCTTTTCCTGTGATGTTTGAGATAAACTATATGTAAAAATTCAAAATTTGGATATATAAATTATAGTGAGTATGATACTTACAAAGCCAAAAGAACGAATGATTTTACATGTCATTCCATTTTACATATCTTATAAAGCATTAGTTCTCGATTGAGATTGATGTTACATATCTTATTCTAGGTTTCACCTTTAGTGTTGGAGTCATATCATCGTCAAGAATGATGATGACAAGTAATCCAATGGATTTATGTAAGTATATTATGATGCAAAAGGTGGTGATAGCTCATTAAGTCATCTTAATTAATATGATTTCCACTAGTGAAACTTGTAGAAATGACTTACAAATCCAAAATTCCAAATATGTTAATTATGTTAATTATGAGTATATATATGCCATTAGTTCTTGGTCTCTGTAAGTATGCTTACAAATACTTACAAAATTCCAAATACTTACAAATCACAATAGTTCTTGGTCTCTATTTTACATGAGGCTAGAGAATAAGAGTATATATATTAAAAAACCATCAAGTAAAGTTGACGAATTACCTAAAAGGTATGTGCTTATGAATGACTTTTAAACAAATATAATTTATTGTCTTGGTGATAAAGTATTAAGGGGATAGCTATGAAGAGACTCTCATTAGCATGGGCTCAATAGTGATAACCATCTTATATGCCATTAGGAAAAAGAGACCTTACACAACGACTTATCCTTTAATTTATATATAACCCCATTATAATTTGAACTTTTTGAACATATATTACATAAGTCAAATGGACAAATCCATGTATCTAAGGTTGATACCAAAATCCAAAATATTTATTTTACTAGAATAAAGTTTTTTCACTATTAATTGACTAAACAACTAATATAATTTATGTGAGGTCGATATGAAAATAATTCTCTTTACTACTTGTATGATCTATGTACTTGTACTTTTTTTTTGACAAGATACCCTAGCTATTGAGCTTTTGGAATATTGTCTAACTAATAAAGTTAGATAGTATAACAAAGTCACAATAAGTTTCTATCACCATTACCAAAAATTATTTAGTGTAGTTAGTCATTATGAATTAACATAATTATACTTGAGAAAAAATAACTTTTTTTAGTAGTTTAGGTATCTTTAATTTTGATAAATCTTTTTAAATCTAATGGCTAGCCTTGTTAACATTTTTGTAAAGTGGATTGTTATGTTTTGTATTTTTGTATCTTTTTTTTTATTTTTAGCATTCTTTTATGGGTCAAAGCTCTGGAACTATGCTAACCTCTCTTAACCTAGAAATCAAAATAATCAAGAGAGCAATTTCCAAACAAAAAGATGATAAAGATTAAATGGGGAAAACTAGTAGTAATGGTGAATCGCATATAAATTATGGGAAAGCTATTCAATAATCTATCCACCCCCATACATTGGGAGATTATTGGCAATCCGTGATGATGAATAGTTTTTTGAGTATTCAGATGTAGCTAGTATAATTAAACTATTTTGAGTTGTAGGAAAGTCTCATATCGATTATTCCACAGTACCAATATAATAGAAGGTATCTAAAGATCGTAATTGACATATTACAATATTTTTGAAGCTATGCAACATGATAAAGATGGTTGGAGATAAGACCTGATTAAATAAGATTACATATATTTTCATTCTTATTAGGGATAAGGCTTGGAGATATTCCAATGCTTATCTTATGGCTCTATTGAAAGTTGGGATGAACTAGTGAGGACTTTCTTGCTAGATTTTCCCATCTCAAATAATTTTACAATTACATATCAAGATAATCTAGTTTTGACAAGATGAGAAAAGATGTTCTTTCTCATATTGATTAACCTTTAGTCTCAAAAGTGAGTTACTCAAAAGGTAGATAGTTCTGCCTCTGGTCAGAAATAGAATAACCAAAGCATTAGCTGAGTTTCGAGCTATGCTTTCTTCCAACTCTCTATTAGTGATAAAGTTGAGGCTAGGGAGAAAAGCTTAGCTATCTACTAATATTGGTGTTATATCCCTATTAGCACTAGGGAGAAATGCTTATCTTATGATTGTACTTATTTTTTTGATTGGTTCAATGTCCTAGCTTTGTTTGGTTCTTAATTGAATGGGTTTTGAGAGGTCTTTAATGAGGGGGCCCTTTTCCTCTCTTCAATGTGAGTGTGGGGATGAGTGGGGAGCCACTCTTTCATTTTCATATTAAAAGTACTTGGAACCTACTTAGAACCCTAGAATGAATTATTCTAATGTGAGGAAACCTTTGGCAAAGCAAAGCTAGTTATATACTTGACACATATGAATCTCATGTTGGTGATCACCCTACATATCTTGTGCCAACTAGATCCTATCCAATGAAATTTATTTGTCTTCCATGCACTTTTGCTTTTGACCTGGAAGGGTTATTTCCAATGTCCTCATCATTTGTTGATTTTTTTTATTTCACAATATTTTTGTCTGAGTAGCTTTTGCCCAAAGAGTCCTTTCCCTCATCGAATACTAACGAGAAGATCAAATGACTGTTGATTCCTAGTTATGTGAAACTTTGTAGTTAGAAGAACAACCCATGTTGTTCCTAAACTTGAGCCAAGTATGTGTATTTATACCGAGGGCTGAGTTTCTAGATGAGCAAGGGAGAGAACATATAGATTGGAATGGAAAGAATGACAAGAAAATAGGGGATAGGCCTACATGACCTTTTTTGAGTGAACTTTGGATTACTCTCCAAACTCAATTATCCACTTTGGTAGAAATATACATAAAACACTCTTTATCCCAGCCTTTGAGCATGGAGAAATTAAAGTAAGTAGTTGGCTATTTCTAAGGTTAAGCGAACCAAGTAGGTGGCATGGTTAGTCTCAGATTTACATGACAAGAAGTCCACTCACTTATGCAAGTAAAGAAACTAAGGTTTAAGATATTTTGGGTTGGAAGTATTCAAATTATCATATATTCTTAAAGTATTATAGTATTTTTAAATTATATGTAAGCATGAGAATATGATATAAAAGGTCCAATTTTGCAATTCTAGAGTTTTGGTTGATTTTGTTGAATATCATAAATTGATAGGTTTTTAGAGCTTGTTGGCTTATTGGTAGATTATAGAACATTAAGTTGTTTGAGCACCTAATCCGGGAGGAACTCTACCTATTTGGTTATGGAAATCTATGTATGCCACAACTTTTCTATCTTGTTAGCATACTCCTTTAACTATGCATCATATTCTTTATGATTGTAATTTTATCATGAAGTTGTAGTCATACTTATCTCATAATAATTAAATAGTTATGATATTAATTTTACATTATAGTAACTAATTATCCCTTTCGTGCTAAAAGTCAAGGCCACTTCATATCATTGTGACTTTATCTTTAATAAGATTTTATAGTCTCAAGTCAAAATTATGGCTATTTTATAAAGTTATGATATTTTACCTATAGAAAGTTATATAGACAAAATTAATCATGTCACAATCATGATAATTATTTAGTACCATGATTTTTAAATATAAAATATCATAAAGGGTATTTACTTAAGTTCAGTCATTCCCAATGCTATGACTCTTGTTCTCAAGTGAAGACAAAGTCATAACTTCTATATTTGGGCTAATTGCTAGCATTTCATCCTTTTAGTAGCATCGCAACCATATTATATATGAGAGAAGTCAAGGTTAGTTTGACCCCCATATGCTATATGAGGGAAGTCTAGGCCTATTTTGTGGCCACTATAGATAGAGTACAAACCTAAATCTTACTCTAGATTAGAGGTGTCAAACAGGTTGGGTGGCTCGAGCATGACCCATGGCATGAGATGGTTCAATTGTTCCTAGCCCACTACATCATGGTCCATAATCGTGCCCAATCCTAGATCATATTGCCCTATGGAATAGCTCATGTCATACTAGACTATCACAAGTTGTGCCTCATGTTGGGCTAGGCACAACCTACATGCCTGACCCAGTGGCATGGCACACCGACCTATGGGCCTACAACTAGTGATGGTCATGTCATGGTTCATGGTTCAAGTCACATTGGGTGATCACCCAAAGGGGTAGGTTTTTTAAAAAAATCAAATCATGTAAGTTGGATATTGCTTGTGGCAAATTGCAATTGGATGACCACGTAAGCTAGTAACCCATTACATTTTCACACAATAGTCTTTCAACATGGATAATGATAGGTTGTGCCTCTCACTATCCATGTTGGCCAATCCACTATAATAAAAAATAATAAATTGTAACATCTAGGATTACTCATTACAATAGCCAGTAAATTGATTTCAATGATTATTATGGTCAAAATCTGATGGTTTTCATGATTCTAAACATTTTAAATTAATAATAATATATATATATATATATATATATATATATATATATATATAATAAATTTGAATTTTCTTTTTTTTTCTATAAATAGAAAAGAAGTTTAGATATTTATTCTCAATTTCTTCTCCTTTCTCCAATTCTCTCAATTTCTCTTGCTTTTGAATTTTTATATAGTCTCTCTTAGTTATTTAATTTTGTAATATAAATATTAGATATACATATACTATGCTATTTTTTTTATTTCAAATTACATTCAATGCCTATGCATATGAGATAAATGGTTCATATTGATGTGAGTGTGCTTATCAGCTTGTGCAACACTATAACTTGCCTAGACTCTAGAGGTTAAAATTGATAACTAAGAGGTCTATGATATGGTACTAGTTTTTAAATTTTTTTTGTTACAATGCTACTTTAGAAAATTTTGTTTCTTTTAATTTTATATTTTAATTAAATAATATAAATAATAAAAAAGATCTCATATAATAAATACAACATTAATGAGCATAAAATTAACATAGAAGTAGATAGCAATGATGACCCAACCAAATGTTTAAGGTGGAAACTATTTTTTCTCTGATGGCCTTGACTCAAATCTACATACCACCTAAAAAACAAAAAACTAGGAAAACATTAATAATATGAACACACTTTAAAATAATAAAAACTAAAAATTATATGGGTAATGATAAAGAATCGGCTCAATTTATATATTGTAAAAATATATATACATGTACGAGTACATTTGAAACTGAGCACCTAAAAATACATACTAATCAATATACCAAAAATATGATTCATTAGATTCGAAGCAAATTCAACTTAATAGTGAGGTCTTTCAACTTGGTTCTAGTTCATCTCTGTTGACCCCTTCATATACCACAATGATATTAGTAGGGAAGACTGACCAAATAGATTACCATCATGGATCTCTTGATTAAAATTTCAGATAATCCTAAGGTAGTTAGTATTATGAAAACCTACATCTAGTATACTTATCATAGGATTCCTAGGTTACATGTAGAAATGATATAATAAAAATTTATAAATTAAAAAAACAATTAATAATTAAAGAATTATGAAATATAATAGAGTAGTATTCATGATATCTAATATATATACTAGTTATGATGATACACCATATACATGTCTTACCACCAACTACGTAGACTCTAAATAGAAACTTAATAAAAAAAATATTTGGATTTTCTGAGATTATTCATCCTCATGATGTCCATATCATTGATGTGTATGAAACAAATCTTTAGGGAATATGACATTCAAAATAAAATATTTAATATAACTTTCAATAATATTTTTAATAATATAATAGCTATTAGTATGTTTGTTAGGACTATTAGAGATGAATAGTTAGGTTAGATATTTCATCTTAGGTGTATATGTCGTATGATTAACTCATTTTATAGGCATGGATAAAAAAAGTTTCTCCAACATTAGAAATAATAAGAAATTTATAATTATTGTTTAGGATACCTAGCATACAACAAGAGTTTAGTAGCCTATGTTTATCTATTAGGCTTAAAAAATCCAAATAGATGTGAGACACCATTGAAATTACATGTACCTGAGGTTGGAGTCATGTGTTGTCTACCAATATGTAATATCCAACTATCACTAGTAAGAGTGACGAGCTTATTATTGATGATTCTGACTAGGATACAAGAATTTTATTTATGAACTTTCTAAAGATTTGTAATGATATGATGAACATATATTTATCTCTATACACTTCCAACACTTGCTTTGCATTTAGGTGCATATGTAATATCAGTAGCATGTTTAACATGTATAGATGTCACACTGCATTTAGTATCATGGATATTGAGATGGAAACCAAGCATTTGAAATACTAATCTTCCACACTAACTTTGTATTGTTTAACTGCCTATATAGATCAGGGTGAAATGGGTAAAAAAATATTTTGACATACATTAAGAATAGGCTAGCTTTGTTCTCTCTCTTTCATCATATGGCCATGGCATTGAGAATGACCATGACTACATATTTTTTTTTATAATAAAAAGGCATGACATTAGAAATAAGCTACAACTTTGGTCTCTCTCTTGCATCAAATATCCATGGCACTGAGAATGTCAATGACTTGATCATTTCTCCAGAACAAAATTCATTGCCTTGTAAATGACCATGAATCATGTATTTTTCTTTAGAAATTTTTATAACTAAAATTAACAATATTTTGGATAGTACCATGGGTTTTTCCTTGAACTTATTGACTATATAATGAAAATATAATAGTGCTAGAGGTTTGTCATAGTTTTAAGCTATAGTGGGTTATCTAGTTTCTATGACATAAAATTAATATTGTAGCCATAAAATTCATAAAGAAATATTATGACTCTAACTCTATAAAAAGGTGTATAGCCAAAAATAATGTATTGCATAGTGAAATAATTATTTTAAGAGGTGATAGAGTCATGGCATATAAAGAATATCATGACTAATTGTATAGAGTTTCAGCCAATAATAGACTCCAAAACTATTCTATAAATCAATGAAATATATAAAAGTCATAACACAAGGACTATTATAACTTTACATGATTTTTTGCTCTTGTCCTTCTTAATAATTTATCAAGTATCTATTTCATATAAAAATGAATCAATTTCACTTCTACTCATCATATTCCATCAAAGAATATAATTTAGTAAGATTATTCATTTAAAACTCATTTTTATACAATATAACATAAATATTTAGCAAAATAACTAGTTTTATTTAGTATTTAGTATACTAGACAAACTCTCACACTAAAATGATTATTTATTCCTAAACAATTATTTCTCATCTATATTAAAAAATTACATACTATTAATCCTCCATAAGAATTTGTTGTGACTAAGTTTGAGTATCATAGTATCTCTAGATAGTGGGGCTACTTCTTTTGGTGGACATATAAATGAGTCACATAGGGGTTTGAATTCTATGATTAAATATTTAGTTGAAATTGGATCGATGTGAGTGAATGCAAAGTTTTTCATGTAGTTTTTCATTTATAACTTCTATAGTCCATGCCAATTCTTTCATGTAGCCTTTTACTTTCTCTCTTATTGTACTTTCCATCTTGGCAAGCAATACTATATGAAAGACTACCTCAACATTATTATTTACATTTAGTTTTGGTATTGAGTGCACAAATCTCCTTTTTTTTCTTATTTTGTTTTCGCCATGATATTTTGATGTGTCGTGGCCCCTGCAACTTCCTTGGCTTCCTTCTCAATGCTGACCAAAATTGTATCAACTAGCTAAAGTTCTGATGTAGGACTTTCTTTAAGCATGCACAAATTAGTGTCTTTAAGTCTTCTCTATAATCATCTCAACCACTCTTCTTTTACTTCATTCGCTCTCTTACATATAGCAACTTGGTGATTTTATCATAAAATGAATCTTTAGAGATTGGATGAGGACTATCAATTAATTCTCATCATGACTCCCAAATCTCAAATCTCCATAGCTGACCACCTTTTGATAATAAAACTAATTTAGGTCATCATTGAGCATGAAATATAAGTTACTATTTGGTAAGAAATATGATTCATCGTATTGATACATTGAGATGTACATGTTCATCTTCTTCTTCCAAAGTTCTTTTATTTTTGATTTTCTAATTCTTTGGGTCTCAAGGTACCAACTTAGTGTTAGAGTTTAAATCTATTAATTAATGACTAAAAAATAAATAAATAAAACACTAACAAAAAGATACTAATAAGCAACACATGTTATGCAATACAAATCAAGACACAAAATTAAGATATTAATATCTAAGCTACAAAAAATGAAATTATTTTTTTTCAAGGATAATTATGTCAACTAACATTGACTAACTGAACAAAATAACTCCCTGAAAATACACCAAAAACTTATTGTGATTTAGTTATAATACCAAATTTTTAAAATTAGCCTAAGTCTCAAAATCTCATTGGGCGATAATCTCTCATTTAATCAGACCCAAAAGTATATAAGTTATATAAGTAGTAAACTTAACCTTTTGTCCAAATATCAAACTCACAAGTATTGTATAGATAATTTGATCAACCAACTATTAGTCAACTACTGCTCTAGTTGAGATGATAAGATTAAGTTTTAGGTAAGATTCTTAAATTTTAGGGTTGATACATATCATTATGCATGATGACTTATATAAATAGTTTAAATATTATTGGGCTTGATTATAAAATGAAAGTAGGATTATTGTGAGATGGCTTAGTGCCCGATTGACATATAAGATAGTTATCAACTATTGAGCCCTCACCAATGATACTCCCTTCATAGTTTTATCCCCTTGGTACATTGCCACCAAAATAATAAATCATCTTTGCTCAAAGGTCATCCACAATTCCATACCTTTTAGGCAACTCGTCAACTATTCTTGAAGGTTTCACCATATATACATTCTTGTTCTCTATCCCCACGTGTTATATAAATTTAAATTGAAATAGTAGCAAAAGTATTTCTACTTTTGGCTTCATGAGCACTATAATTACACAATTAACATATTATTTCCTTTAAATCTCACTAATGGTAGTCATATCTTAGAAAGTAATTTTCATGATTGTCACCACCTTATGAGTTACCTTCAGTTATACATGTCTCGTGGCTTATTTTTCTTCCATCATGATGATAGATGAATCTCACACTAAATATTGAACCCTTAAAAAATATTTTATAAAATGCCCACATATATGAAGGGTTAGTTCTTCTAATACATGTACAATGAATTGAATTATAAAAGTATTTATGTTTTCAACTTCATAGACATCATGCTCACATGATTAACATATCTCAATATTGGGTTTAGATATATAGGTCTATCTTACACATCATGATCGAAATGTTTGCACTTCCTTCCTACCATTATGCATGACTGTGCTTTCAATTCTACATAATTATCATATCCATCAATATCCAACCCATAATAAAATTCAAATATAAGTTTCATCCATCATGTATCCATCACATATAATTAAATACAATTCTAAACTTGAATTTAGCCTAACATTGATAAGGAATTCACATGAGATAATTGGAGAAATATCTCATGAAATTTCAGGTTCCCAATGATAAACCTCAAGAATTTATAAGAATCAAACGATAGATCCTTAGTATTCAATTTTCATGCCTCAGATTTGTTTCTAGGGTTAAACAAAAATCACACTTTCCCCTTAAAAATTATGCTTGTGCCTTGTGTCACCTCTTTTCTCATGAATCTTCCCTTGGGTTGGATGAAATTTGGTTCCCAAAACCCTAGCTTTATTATCTTTTCTCGTGCCCTAGAACTCTCTTTTGAAATTCTTGAGTTTTTTTTTCACTCGAGTGGCTAGGTACAGACCTTAACTTAAAAGTCATGACTTTTTAGGAAAAGTTATTACTTTAATCATTTTCTAACTTTAGAATATCATGGTATTGGGAATGGCCAAAGTTACAAATTTAGTCTCTGAAACACAAAGTTAGGGTGCTAGGAATAAGCCACATATTTGGTTTCTCTTTTACATTAGATGGTCATGGTGCTGAAAATGGCTGAAGATGCTCATTTTATCTCTAGAACACAAAGTCATAGTACTAAGAATAGTCTGCGAGTATGAAATTTATCTTGCTTCACATGGTCATAATGTTGGAAATGACTTTGGCTACAAATTTTGTTTTTATAATATAAAATCATGGCACTATGAATAGACAATGACTTTGATTTCTTTAATGCATCAAATGGCCATGATATTGAGAATGACCATGACATTTATTATTTCTCTAGAGCAAGAGTCATGACCCTAGAAAAAGTTATGGTTCAAGTATTTCTCTCTAGAACTTTATGTAACTAAATTTAATGCTGATGTGAATAACACCATGGATTTTGCATTGAACTTATTGGCTTTGTAACAAAAAAGACATGGGGTTGAAGGTTTGTCACAACTTTGAGCACTAGTGGAGTATTTGGTAGTTGTGACAAAATTAATAATGTAGTCATAAAATTTTTTATGAGCTAATGTGGCTACGACTCTAAGAAAGTTGTGCAACCAAAAAATATATATTGCATGGTAAAATAATTATGTCAATGATGTTGTAGCATCTTGGCATACGAATATTACCATAACTATTTGTATATAGTTTCAACCAAGAATAGATGTCAAAATTATTCTATAGCTCAATCAGATAAAATAAAATTATGGCATAGTGAATATTATGACTTTACATGACTTTTCACTCCCTTCCTTCTTAACAATCTACCAAGTATCCATTTCACAATAAAAAATCTTATAATTTCACTTTTATTCATCATATTCTATCAAAGAAAATCATAATTTAGTAAATTTATTCATTTTAAAGTTCTTTTCTATATAAGATATCATGAATATTTACTAAAATAACTAGTTTTATTTTATATTTAGCATACCAACTAGTTGGTAATGTTTTGGGTTTTTTATTAGGTAATAATATCTATACTTCCTAAATAAAGATTCTTTTTCAAATGTAAATGTCATCATGAAAAAAGCATTATTATACTCATGGCCGTGTCCATAAAACACAAGTGAAATGGAAAAAAAGATTCATCTCATAATCATGATGTTTAATGATACACAAACCCACACTATGGAGCTCTTGGAATTAGATTCTTATTTTGAGATGAGTTCTGCACAAGTAAAATTTATGAAGTAGGTATGTGACGTTCATTTGGATTACATTTTAAGTTAGAAAATTCATAAAATATTTTTCGGTGCTCACAATCTAATTTTTCTTCCGGAAGAAAGTTTTTTGTTTGGAAGAAAATGATGTCAAACTTGCTTTGGATCCACACAACAAATATAGAATTTAGAAAACCATATTTTCTTGCTTGAGGAACAATTAGATTAGCATTGATGATGCACTTCATTAGTTTTCTCTTCATTTTATTTCATTCCTTCAAACAAAATCTCATGGCCATGGAGATGTGAATACTCTTGGGAAATTTCGCTTTCACGTTTGTGATTCTGAAGAGGAGAATAACAAAGAATAATAATTGATATATTCATAACCACAATCCAAGCATGAATGAATCAATAACAAAATAGAACCTACAACAAAAATGCATGAAATAATGTGGTTCACTAGTCATTCAACATGACTAGCTACAACCACAAAAAAATGCTTGTGCGTTAATTGTTTATGTGCAGAATGTCTTACAATTTATGTGCAGAAAATTGTCGCGATGAAAATCACACAGAGAGAAGAAAATAGCGGAGATGAATAGTTCCACGCACTGAAAAACTGCAGCACGAAAACATAAAATAAAAACAATTTATATTAATACAATTTCTCAATTTAATTAACCGAAGCAGGTTGGATCACTTGGATGGGCATGGTTTTGCTCCAAAGATTCTTCGGCCCACAGACCATACAGTAGGACCTCCATTATTGTGTTATTGTTATATTCCCGACCTCTTAATATTTTCTTTCCTGCACTTACATGAAAATATTGAACAGAAACATTTTGGTTATATAAAATAGATAATTAAAACAAATTATATACAACAAATACCCTTCTTCATTTTTTCTGGCCTTCTTAAAATAATGTTATCTTAGTGTCAAGTTGTATTCAAATAACCTATTTCTAAAATTATTATCCATAGTAATTCATGGGTTACAATCTTTATATTTTCTTTGTGTGTATGTATGTATGTATGAGTAATGAAAGGATGAAAGCTAAGCTAAGGTGGGTTGTATATTTCCAAGAAACATATGTGCTCTTATTCAAAGTTTCACTATTTGAAAACTACAATTAATTTATTTTGCTCATTTGTTTTTGGCCAAATAAAATTTTTCTTGCTTTACATGAAAAGAAATTCTCACTTCTCTGTGTGTAAGCACTATGAAAGAGTACCACATCAATTCTTTTGCTATTCCTCATTAAACTAAAGAAGCTATTAGAGAAATTGCCAAACTTACCCATCCTGATGGTATTCTTCTACCTCAATCTAATTTTTGTTCCTCAACATGTTCATCAAGTAATGATAGTGTGTGTATTTTCTTTTTGAATACAATTTATAAAAATAATAGTTATGATTCAAGGAGTTTAAAGAATTTAGCTAGACGTTGGGGAGAAATTTGCTTGAGATGTGTTAAGAGACATCTTGTGGATTTGAGTGTTCGCAATGAATTCCAAAATGAAAATCTAAGTATAAAATTCTAATTCCAATGGAAGCTTACTTTCATTTTTTATGGATTTTCTCTAAATAGGAGTTGGAATTGTATCACCTAGGGTTCTTGTCATGCATGGCTTGTATTTTTCCTTTTTTTTTCTATATTTTTGAATTCTTCAAAGTGTCACTTTAATATGTTGAGTATTCATGTGATATTTTAAGTTGGAAGTCATGTCATAAAATTTAGGTCATGTATCTATCATCTCTTTGAATCTTCTATGGAGTACTAATGTCGTAGTACTAGGAATGAGTATGACTGATGTATTTACTCTCTATAACACAAAGTCATAGTATTGGAATTGGTTGTGACTTTGGTCTTGGCTTTCTGATCAAAGTGTCATTGCACTGGGATTACAACTAGTAAAATAATTACTCTGTTTAACATAAAGTTGTGATACTAGAATTTTCTAGAACTTTATTCTTGACTTTCTAAGCAAAGTGTCATAGTTTTGAGATTTCTATAATAAAGATATTTACTCTTTATAATACAAAGTTGTAACATTAGAATTGGTCGTAACTTTGTTCTTGGCTTTTTTAGCAAAGTATTGTAGTTCTAGGATTATCATGATTGAGACGATTACTTTCTTTAACATAACATCACATCACTAAAATTAGCCATGTATTTGGTGTTTTTTTACTGGAGCGCATAGTCACGGTCTTAAAAATGTCATGACTAGAGTAAATGCTTTTTTTAATATAAAGTCATGGCAGTAAATAATGTTGTGACAAAATATTTGGTATTTTGGCTATGTATCAAAAAAGTCATAGTTCTAGAAATTACCTTGACTATTTGTATCAATGATGTACTTAGTTATCATAATGAGAAAATAATGTCATGGTCATTAAGTATTATAGAGATGGTATGGCACGATCCAAAAAAATGTCATGGCCACAAAGATTATTATACATAGTGAAATACTTATATCAACTTGATCGTAGAGTTGTGGCATACAAATAATATTATGATAATTTTTTGTAGAGTTACAGCCAAGAAGTGATGCAAAAATTACTCAAGAATAACTGTAGAAGATATACCCAAGTCATGACAAAAAATTTATTATGACTCTTTATCACTTGATTTACATCCAAGTTATTACTCCATAAAGTCTACCAATTTCACTCAAAATCAATATGATTTCAATAAAATGTATCAAATTCTCTCAAATTAAGAATTTAGTAAAATCTCACTAATAAATACTTGAATAAGTGCAAACAAAACAAGATATGCTCACAGAAAAACTCATAAAAGTCAGTACATGGAATGTCAAACAAACTCACACACTAAAGATATTTTTCATCCTCGAGCAATGAATCTCATTCCATAAAAAAACTTTCACAACATCAAAATCACAAGAAGAAACACATTAAAAAATTATTAAGGATAAAAAATAAAAGCATCATAATATGGTGAAAAAAGATTGAGGTATTATTGACTGTTGGAAACAAAATCTTAAAATAGGAACTTTGTTTGGGAGGGCTCAAATGTGGGTAAAGATGTTGAAGTTTCTCTAAGTCTTCTTTATTTACTATCCATTCCATTATTTGTACAATCATATCATGTAGTGCATTTTTTCATCTTCCAATGGAGTTCATAGATAATATTTGTATATTTGCTTCTAGCTCTTACTAAAATTCTCCACAACTTCAATTCTATGCTTTTCCCTGTAATATAGTTTTTACTCCATTTTTGAATCTTAATCCATGATAATATGATCTTTAATAATTGTCTCCTCCAATATTTTGTTTCATTATCTTCTCCAAGATTTTCATAATATGAATAAAAGCTAATTCTTTTGGAGATGTATATCCCACAATGCATCTCTTTTCTCTACCTTAGCTCTATCTTCCACTTCTATCCTTTTTATGCATTCTTCCCACTTGTTGTCTCTTTTCTTAAATTCCTTCATTATGGAGTTATGGAAATGCTATATCTCAACTTTAAAAAGCTCATCCACGTAGTTGCCTCGAATTTCATTTTTTTACCATGTACGTGACTTCTTTAAATTCTCTTTTACTCTTTGGCACATAACATTCAACTAAGTCCATTCGCTTTTCATCATATTTTTCTTCATTTATTTTAATCACGTTTATGTTGGCTTCAAGGAAGGGTGATACATCATGCCCAACTTCAGTTAACTCTTCACCTTCAAGAATCTTCTTCTTTTATTAATTTTTTTAGGATATATTTTAACATCTAGCAATATCAATGGTGATATCTATAGATACATTTCATCTCTATCTTCATATGTCATGACTCCCTTGACTTAGCATAATATCATTATCAAGGAAGGGTGAATTAGTTGTTCAGAGAATTCATCATCCAAAGAGTTGAAAATAAACTTCTCCAATATCTTCCCCATATGTATCTTAAAATTTTCACTAGAGAAAAAACTAATATCGCCCTATCTTGTATGATAATAGATACATAAAGATCCACCTATAAAATAAAGCATAGGAAATATAAGTCAACATTATTCTCCTATGTGAGTTCTCCTCACATCAAGTGTCCATAAGCACTTTTTGACGAAACTCTATGTTCGTTTTTTACCTATCAATATTATAGTGATTGCTTTGTAGTTTGGTTGCATTTTAAGGGATTTGAAGACCGTATTATATATGGTTCCTTGCAATTCAAATATCTCATTGATAGATTCCATATTGAAGGGCATTCAAACTTATTATACATATTATTTTTTTTCATCCATATCTTCCAAATTAGAATAAAATTCCTTGACAATCATAAAATTTTCTTATTCTACATGCACGCAAACTTTTTCCCACTTTCTCTCCTCATTCAATTTCTAGAAATATGGATTAAATTTTTTAAACTCATGCACTCGTTTAAAGCTTTTCTTACCCAAGATTGAGGTCATCCTATTTTTTCCCATTTCTATAATGAAAGTCAACTCCAGTTCCACAATTGGTAGAAGCCTTGGTGGCGAACCACTCGTGTTGCTTACTTTTTACCTTTTGACTTGACTTAGTCTCATCTATTCTTGCTCTTAACTTTGAAGTCAAGGTTTCACCTATATGGTAGGTTGAATCTTCGATCATTAGCATTCTAGATGTTTTTGTTGAAGTAGAGAAAAAGAAAAATCAAAAGCATCATAAAAAATTATAGATAGGGGCTTTAAAAGGTATTATATCTTAGTCATGACACTAACGAAAAATATCTTGACTTTTTGCGTTGTCATTATTTCTTATCTAAAATGAATGTCACTACTGGGTTTCAGTGTCATAACTTTATTTTGCTTAAAAAAGTTATGGCTAGGTTTGAGGGCCAAAACTTCATTTAAGTATATATTGTATATAAGTATTGATGGTGTGTATATACATCCACACAATATATATATATATATATATATAATGGTATCTATTACATTACACGTGTGAAAAGTAAAACCTTGGGCTACCTCCCAAGAAGCATTATATTTAATCTTTATAGCTAGACTTATTTTTCACGTCAAATATCCTTTTTAACAATTTTAGATATAAATACTATATTTTTTGTATATTTTTCTTTCTCCTTTTACCTTTTAATCTCTTTGTCAATTGATGATACTAAGTAGAAGATGTATAAACTTCATTTCTTTTTTTTGGTAGCTATATCAAATAATTTTGTGACTCCTTAAGTTTTTTTCTATGACTTTATTCTACATAGGCCGAGTAATGATGGTCATGACCTTTTCAGGTATCATGATTTTTTGTTCCACTCCAACCTTAACCTTGTCATTATTTTGTTCATTCACTTTTTTTATCTCTTTTTTCTTCATGTCTTTCTCATAAATTTTTATAGTTTCTAGTAGAATAACTTCTAAAATCATGCTCATGTCTTCAAGTTACACTTTCATCTGTCTTATTTGAACTTCTTCCAGATCATTACTTTTTTTTATCTCTAATAGTAATGCTAAAATAGTCTTCAAATTATTGCTTGTCTATCTAGTATGTATATTTATTTTTTAGTGGTTGTTTTATAGTTCCATATAGTAGACCTTCATGACTTTGAATGTAAGGGCAATAGTATGGATGAAAATCATAATTCAGCCTAAAATACCACCTATTACTTTGAAATTAATTCATCTCTTCCATTTGACATATTTGGTTGGAAAAAATCTCTTTAGTCTTTCAATTTTGTTGGGTCTAGTGGTTTAAACTATGTCCCAAAAGTTTTGTTCATATAAGTTGTGGTTGCTACAAAACAAATAAAAAGAATAGTACAAAAGATAATAAAATTCAATATAAACTCTAAGCAATAATAACATCCATATGATTAGAAATAGAAAAATTTAGGTAGTTCAATAAACTAATCAAACTATATGGGTCATATAATGATAGTTATGTCAATGCAAGTTGAATAATAAAACTAAAATAAAATAATTCTTGATAGTGGCATCAGAAACTTGTTGTGATTTTATGAGGGCACCAAAACTATTATTAATTAATATGATCCTAAAATCTCATTGGGAAAAAATCTCTCTTCCTATGTAACTTCACAAATATATAGGTCATATAAGTAATAAAGTGGATAAAAATGAAAATATCAATCCCATATGGATTGTGTAGGTAGTTCAATCAACTAATAGTGAATGAACTATTACTCAAATTAAATAGATATACTTAGCCTCTGAAAAGATACTCAGACTCTAGGATTAGATTACGTCCTTGTGTGAGATTATGTTTCTCTTGTATTTGGTCATTATAGTGTTTTATTATTGAATGAATGGTAGATTGGTGTTAAAATGCTCATGTGCCCTCTTAGCTTAAAAGGTTGCCATAATCCTTGGACTTTTATTGCCAAAGATGATTCCCATGTAGTTGTCCCATCTTTATTTCAACATTCAAGTCATATATAATTCCTTGCAAGAGTCATACCCATATCTACTCCTTTTAGGCTATACATCAATTGTCTTTTACTATTACTTTAAATATATACTTCTATTATATAACCTATAATTATCATAAAGATGCAAAATAATATGGTACTAAATATATTTGTGCTTTCAACTTCATTAGCACCATACTGATGATATTTAACATACATATTCTTATAAATCTCACCTATAGATGTCATTCAATAGAAAATAATTTATAGAGTTATGACCACCATACTAGTTATCCCCACTTGCGTGTCCTATGACATATTTTGTCACCCTCTACTATAGCTGACGCATAATGCTTACACTATGATGAAACTATTAGGTTTGACATTCTCCTTAATCCACACATTACCCAAAGGTTAGTTCTTCTAGAAGGTACAAAATAGATTGGTCTTAAACATGTTTTTGATTTTAGCTTTGTAAGTATCATACTTGTAATGATTAAACTTATCTCAACTTTAGGTTTTTATACATTGGGTTATCTTATGCATTAAAATTAGAAGGGTTGTCATTTTTTCCTTACCATATCACATTAGTATGTCCCAAGGCTTACTTGTCATCATCTAGTATGGTTGACATGCATAAACTTATGTATTCATGAAAACCATAAGTTTGAGTTCTAATTTATATTCATGTCCATTATCATTCAAATACAAATATAAATACAAAAATAAACTCAAAATCTTTAATTTATTACATGCAAGTATATTCACTAAACTTATATTCACTAACCTTATATTCACTAACCTTATATTCACTAACTTTATATCATTAATTTAGTAGAAAATTGCATGAAATGTGTTGAGATATATCTCATGGATTCAAGAATTTCCAATAAATACCCAAGTGAAAATCTAAGTATAAAATCCTAATGTCAATCTAGGATTGTTTGTGTTCACCTTAGATTTGACCTAAATGGGTTTAAATTATATCAAATAAGATTCTTAGTGTCTTTGGTTCATATTTTTCTCATTTTTTTCCCTTACTTAATTCTTCTAAATGACACTTTTATACTTCAAGGATACATGTGATATTTTGTGTTGTAAATCATGGTACAAACTTGAGGTCATGATTTTATAATCTAATTAGACTGTCTATGGAGCATTAATGTCACAACACTAGAAATGACTATGACTAATCCATGTATTTTTTTATAACACAAAGTCATTATAATGGAATTAGCCATGCTTTTGAGTTTAGCTTTCTAAGTAAAGTATCACTGGGATTGTCATGAATGAGATAATTCCTTTCTCTAACACAAATTAACATTATAAATTTGTTGCAACTTTGATCTTATCTTTCTGAGTAATGTATCATAGAGCTAAGATTGTCATTACTAAGATAATTATTCTTTATAACACAAAATCATAGTGCTGGAATTGGCTATGACTTTAGTCATAGCTTTCTGAGCAAAGTATTTTGACATATGGATTGTCATGATTGAGATAATTACACTCTATAACACAAAGTTTTGATACTAAAATTGGCTACAACTTTGATATTTTCTCTCTGGAATATATAGTCATGACTAGAGTAAATACTCTCTAGAATGAAAAGTCATGGCAAAAAAAATAATGTTATGACTCAAAATACTTGGTATTTTGGCTTTGCATCAAATAAGTCATGACACTAAATATTACATCGACTATTTGTACTACTGCTAGGATATTTGACTACCACGATGAAAAAATAATATCATGATCATTAATTATTTAGAGATAGTATGACCATGATTCCAAGAGAATGTCATGCTCATGAAGATTATGTTATATAGTGAAATACTTGTATCATCTTGGTTATAGAGATGTGAGATACAAAGAATGTCATAATTGTTTTTTGTAGAGTTGTGACGAAGAAGAGATATTGCAACTACTAAAGAATAAATGTAAAAAGTATACCCAAGTCGTAATAAGGAAATTGTCATGGCTCCATCATTTCTTTCTCCTCTAAGTTTTTGATCCAACGAGTCCACTAATTTTACTCAAAATCATTATGATTTTACTAATAATTATCAAATTCTTTCAAAATAAAAATTTAGTGAAATCTATATAATAAACACTAGAATATGTACAAACACGATAAGATATACTAACCAAATAACTCAAAAATATTTATACATGTAATACTAGATAGTGTGCTAAATAAATCAAGATAGATGAAGAGGTTGAAATTAGAACATTAATACATATGATTATGGGAATTTTGATTATCCATGTATACAATTCATGTGATTATTAGAATTTTTCTTAAATTTAATTTTTAATTTCTTTAGGTAGGGGAGTAGAGAATGGTGGGTATCAAAATTGGGGGCCATCTCATTGGTACAAGGGATAGAAACTAGGGTTAACGTGATAAGTTGTGCTTATTTAAGTTTTCCATTTTTCAAATCTGAGAATGAGTATTCATTCTACATACATGTTTGGATTGGAATTTTTTGTCTAGGCAATGTGTATGAAAGGACTAGATGTGGTGGAGATGGAGAGGCTGAGGCAATGATGGTGGTTGGAGAAGGATGGGTGATTGTGCATTAGACGGTGACAACCAAGCTTGATTTCACATAATGGTATTATAACTTTAGATGTCATATTTTGATTTTTGGTTGGTCATTTCATAAATTGAGATTCAATGTTGGTGTCATGACTTATGTATTTTTAATTGTTTTCCTATGTGGTTTTCACTATTGTCTATATTTTATCATCATCACACCATCTTTGTTGATTTATCTAGTGATATTATCTTTGTAATTGATGTCTAATAGTTAACCCTATTAGACATCCTCGCCCCCCTCGTGCTCACTAGTCTCCCCTCGCCCTCGCCCCTCTCCCCTCACCCTCACTTTCACCCCTCTCCCCTTGCCCTTGCCCTTGCCCTCGCCCTCGCCCCTCTCTCTTCACCCTCCCAGTCTCTCCTCACCCTCGCCCCTCATTTCTCGTCCTCGCCTCTCTCCATGAGCTCCATCATGGAGCATGCTAGAGCTCCTTGAGTTCAATGATGGAGCTCATGGAGAGAGGCAAGGGCGAAGAGAAAGGGGCAAGGGTGAGGGGTGTGGCGAGTGAGAGTTTTGATAAGAGTTTTAAAAATTAAGTTTTGATTTTAATGAAGGGTAATTTAGGATTAATGTATTTGAGGGTACCAAATTTCAATTATTTAAGAGTTTGTGTCTTTTTTCAAATATTAAAAGATGTGATAATATTTTTTAAATATTTTTTGGTGAGTACACCAAACACAATTCTCCCTATTTTAATTATAGCAAAGTCTTTATTTTAATAAAAAATATAATAGTTTTTTAAAGAAGAAATGCAATTAGATGACACTATTAAAATAATCATCTATGCCCATGTCATTAAAAGTGTTTATATATAATAAAGCTTCTAGATAGTACTATATATATGCATGTCAATAAACGTCCAAGAAACAATAGTGATTCCTAAAACATTATCATTAAAAATTGGGGCAAAATTTTTAGGACCGTTGGATTATGCTTCCTAGCCATTGTTGGTGAAATTGGGGGAGAGAGTGTGTGTGAGAGAGAGAGTGGGGATAAAAATAGGACAAAGGTCAGAGAAAGAAAAGAAAGTGAGTATGAGATGAGAAGTGAGTGAGAATATATAATGATATTAAAAAGATTTTAAAAAAATCATTTTTTATATTTTTCTAAAATTTTTTAGGGCAGAAACCTGATCGCCATCAGATTTTCTGCCCTAGCCATTGGGGGTGCATCCAAAGGTAGGATGCATCTCAATTTAAATTTTTTTTTGGACTGTTTGGTCGATTCAAGCTCGATAGTTCCAAAAGGTTTGGGCGAGGAGGTGAGGTGAGGCACAAGGGCGACTGAGGGTGGGGTCTAGGCAAGTCCAACAAGAGCTCGGCCTCAGTCCAATGAGACCATGCCTCATTATTATAGACTTGTTATTATAAATTGTGACAACTTTATTATTCCTTCACTCTTATGTTTTTGGTTTTCCCTCTTGAAATGCTCAGGTCTACCTCACTTCCAATATTTTAACTTTAACTTATCCACACTATTCGATCTTACTCTTGACATAGACTTGCTTCCATACTAGTTCTTCCTTCCATCTTCACTCTTCTCCATCGTAAATAGGATATACTTAAAGTAATCTTCCATATTTTTCCTCCTCATATACTCTAATAGTAGAGTTGCAACCATTATCTCATAAAATAATTCTATTAATCCACTACGAATAATGATAATTAGATTATACCATGAATTAGTTAGTGAATAATGGATAGTTATTATGACTTTGTTAAAGTATCAAAACTTATTATTTGTTACATTACACCAAAAACTCTTTGGTTGATTAATTTCATCCAAAGGAGATCATCAAGAATATGGGTCACACAGGTAACAAAGTTGATGTAAGTCTAGATATTAATTTCATAAGGATTATATGAGTAGTTTAACCAACCAATAGTGAACTGACTAATGCTCAAGTTGAGAAGATAAACTTGAGTCTCAGATTGATACATTGACTCTGAGATTGACTTACTTTCTTATATATGATAAGATTTATTTAGTATTGGGACAATATTATACTCGATTATCAGACAAAATATAGATTGATGTAGATTTATCTCTTTACTCTCTTTTCATACAGAGTGGTTATCAATCTCTAGCTATCACTACAAAGGATGACCCATTATAGTTGTCCCTTTGGGTTTTTACCACTAAAGCAATGCTTACTCTATTTGTGGGTCATCCACACTTCTACTCCTTTTAGGTAATATGATAATTATTCTTGACTACTACTTTAAATGTGCATTTTGATTCTTTGATCTCAATGGCCATAATAGATGTGAAAAAATATGATAAATATTGTATATTTATCTTATGGTTTCATAAGTATTAAACTCATATCAATTAATATATGTATTCTTTCTAAATTTATCTTTGAAAGTCATACAATAGGAAATGATTCATAGAATTATCACCACCTTATGAAACATTTCTATTTGCATGTATCTAATAACTTACATATCATCATCTATCATATCTAATACACAAGTATCACACTATAGTTAAACCCTTAGGTTATACATTCTACATAACCTTCATATTATTTGAAAGCAAATTTTTCTAGAATATGTACAAAATAATGGTCATAAATTTATTTGTACTTTTAGTTTCATAAGTACCATATTTGAATCAATTAAACTTATATAAATTTAGGATTTGTACATATAGTTTCATCTCATGAGATAAGAGTAGAAGATCTATTACTTAAGATCAAATACCATGAGTTTATCTCATGACTTGCCTATAACTATCTGTCACAACCAATGAAATCTATATTAGTGATTAACCATAAATCTATTTTTTATTTAACAACCATATCTATAAACATTCCTAACATAACAGTTTCATAATAAAATAGTATAGAAACATCATCATATACATATACATAAACTAATCTTAGATCTCTATTTAGAATGACATTGAAAAGAAATTCACATGAGATATTAGACGTTTCATCTTATCAAATTGAGGGTTCCTAATAATAACTGACATGAGGATATATATCTTAAATCTAGTTCTCAATGAGTTTTTGCTTGTGTTTGGCTTAAATTTGTTTCTAATTAAAGATTTAAAATCCCACTAGCCTAGGGTTTGTTTGTTCTTGGACTTGAATTTTGAATCACCTCATTTATTTCTTGTAAAAATCTCTAAGTCGCCCTTTTATTATATCGAAGTACCATCGAGCTACTATGGCACTTTTCAAGCTGGACACCATGACTTGAGGTCAATGTTATAACTTTTTCGATTCTTTTAATCATCTCTATAGAAAGAGTCATGAAGGGGAGGGAATAATATGACCGAGATAATCCTTCTCTACAACACAAAGTCATGGTGGAAAATTTTATTGTGACTAAGGAAGTTTTTTTCATGAGCACATGATTGTGGTAACAAGAATATCATAACTGAGATAATTTTTTTATGGAATACAAATTCATGGTAGAAAAATATGCTCCAGCTGAGATATTTCCTCTTTGGAATGCATAGTCATCATGGTAGCAAAGAATTCCATGACAAGGGAATTTTTTCTATGGAACATTCAGTCTTGGTGGACAAGTTTTCCATAACTAAAAATTACTTGGTGTTGTACTATTTTGTCACTATAATGAATACGTCATGCATTTAAAAAAGCAACAACTTTTTGTACCAGCTTGACACTTGGTTGTTGTAACATAGAAATAATATCAAGATCAAAATTATATTTTGGAGATAATGCAACTATGACTCCAAGATAATATTATGGTTATAAAGAATGTGTTGTATAGTAAAAGATTGTGATAACTAGGTGATAAAGTTTTGACGAGAAAAAATTATCAAGACTTATTTGTAGAGTCATAACTAATAGAAGCTAACATGACTTCTCAACTAGAATGTGCTAATGTAACCAAATCATGATATTAGAAATATCATGACATTCCTTTGTTATTCTACCCTCCATCTCAACTTTCCACAAAGTCCACCAGCTATGCTTAATTTAGATCTAATTTAACTAATATTTATCCAATTTCATAAAAATTAGAATTTAGTGAAATCTTTTTATTTAAAGCTTAGATTCAATATAATCACATCATGAAAATAATATTTAAAAAAAACTCAAAAAGTTAGTATTTTGAGTGTTGAACAAACTCATACACTATAATAATTGTTTATCCTCAAACAAAGAGTCTTTATCTCTCTCTGAAACTCTTGTAGAATAGAAAGAAAAAGAAGAATATAATATCTCAAAAAAAAACAATACCACACTACATCATCATTGAGAGGAAGGTTGATGGAGTGATTGGCCCTTGCATCCAAATCTTCTGGTGGGATTTGTGCTCTGTATGGCTCAAATCTAGGCTTCTGGTGGGAATTGTTTCATCATCATTCTTTAATTTCTCATTCTATCATCCTTGAAATCATATTACATAAAGCATTTTGCCTCTACCTGATCTAGTTGAGTGAATCCTTAAAATAACCCTATGCAAATTATATATTTTTCTAGTTCTCATTGTGCTTCTCCAAGTCTTCTATCCACTATTTCTCTCTATACCTCATGTTGCCATCTATCTCTTCATCTCTACCACATTTCATCCTTTTCTATTAATTTACAATGGATTCATTGAGCTGTCCAAATGCTTCAATGCTTCCCATCACTATGGTTTCTACTTTTTCATTACCTCTTCCAATATTTTTTTATGTGATCCTAAAACCTTTCTTGGGTAGACACAAATAAGTACTCAATCTTGTTGATAGGATATCCCATAATATATCATGTTGTTCAATCTTGACTTTGTCTTCATCTTTCTTTCTCTTCACATTTTCTTCCCACTTGCTAACTTTTTATTCTAATTCTACCACTAAATAACTATGCACCATCAATAGCTCGTCTTTCAATTGAATCTACTTTATGTATGACTCAAACTTTATATTCTTTAATAGGGTAAGGACTTCTTCCAAGTGATCTTTTTATCCACCTACTATAAATTCATATTTCGGTGGCGATTCTACATTAAACTTCTCTCCAAGTCTTTATATTGCTTCTATGTCAGTTTCAAAGAAGGCTGACACTTCTTATCCCATATATGTTGATTTTTTCCCTTCAAGAATCAACTTTCTTTTCTTATCTACTTTAAGTCCTCTTTTCACATCCATTGATGTTAGAGAGATATTTGTGGGCACCATTACAAAGGTCAAGACTTCTTTAGTTTAGCATAGCATAGTAATGAAGGAGGTGTGAATTATGTGGCTTGAAAATTTTTCTCCTTGGAAGTTGATATTTGACTTTTCCAGAATCATCCTAACATAGATATTGTGCTCTTTCACTAAGAAAAAAAAGCAAGATCACCATGTCTTGTATCATGGTAGATAGGTGCAGAGTCAACTGCAAAATACAACATAAAAAATACAACTTTATATAATTTGCTCTCTTTTATTAATTCTCCCTTCACAAAGTATTCGTAAGCACATTCTGATTGTACTCTCCAAGTTTCTTTATCATCTATCAATGTCTTAGTAATGGAATTATAATTCGATAGTATTTTTTGGGTTTTGAAGGTGTTACCATCCACAACCCCTTGTAATATAAATATCACATTTATATAATCCCTATTAAAATATATCCAAACTTTTCGTGCATATTACCTCTTTTTTTGCTTGTCTTCAAGATTAGAGTAGAACTCCCTTATCACCATTACGTTGCCCATGTTAACATGGTTGCAAATTTTATTTTAATTCCACCTCTCTATAATAGGGTGGAAATGTGGGATAAACTCTCCACATTACTGCTTACCCAATAAACTCTTCTATGATATGGTATACATCATCCATATTTTCCTCCTTTCTATCAAAAACATGGATTTGGGTGCCACTACTTGGGAGGAAGTCTTCATAGTGGGTGGCTTCTATCAATTCCTTTTAGTCTTGTGACTTGTTTCAGCTTCATCTCATCTCACCATAAGTTCCAAAATTAGTGTTTCTTTCTCTATTGTAGCTTTGACTTTTAAAATTAGGCATCACGACAAGCATCATTGGTAATGATAGAAGAATAAAAAGAATTTTTGAACAAAAAATTAGGTTTTTAGCATTTTATAGGATTAGGGTTTTTTTCATGGCTGATAAAAAGTAGCTATGACTTTGTGTTAGGTCATGACTTTTCTTTAAAAGTATAATCATGATTATACATACACCAATAAATTCTTGGCACTCAACCCATTTGGGTGCCAAGACATTATTTTTCATGTAAGAAAGTCATGACTAAGTTTGAGTACTATGACTTTTTTTGATGTATGTACAAGTATTTGAATGGAATGTATACATAAAAAAATAAAAAAAAATTACACCACACAAAACAAAAATAAATTTGGGTTTCCTTCCAAGAAGCATTATGTTTAATGTCCTTAGAGATAGAGTACTTTTTCAACCTCTATTACAATTGGTAACATCAATAGTCCATGTTATCATTTTCATATGATCTTTCCCCTCAACATACCTTTCAAACTTTTCTTTCAACATTGGAACATCTATGAGGTTCATTCCTTCATGATGTTTTTTGGTAGTTACCACAACTTTATTAAAAGTTGTGGCATTATTGAGAACAATCAACTTCACTAATGTCATGACTTTTTGTGAAGTCGTAGCATCAATATTTGCTATCTAGAATAGTGGTGTTGCAATTATGGAATAAGTAACAGCCTTATTTTTTAGCTTCTATTTCATCAAAGTCATAGCTTTTTCTTTTGTCATGATTTCTTTTTTTATCGACCCTACATGTATTGTCATAAGTTTTGTAAAAGCCATAATTTCTGTTTACATAGGAACTTCATCATTTTTTTTATTTCTTATATTCATTGATAGTGGTCTCCACTTCATCTTTTTCTTAAAGTACATCAGTAGTCAGTAGTGGATTTTCCTTTTCTTATATTTTTTTATAGTCTTGAAAGTTACCTATATAAATTTCTTGAGTTCTTTACATAGGAATTCTACCATTTTAACCTCTGCTTTTTAATTTTCAAGGTAGCTTGTCTTTCATTCTTCTTCTATTATGACTTTGAGAAATGTCATGCCATTGAAACAATTTTTTTTATCTAAGTCTATTGTAGCCTTTTCTTCTTCAAGAATTTCTATAATTCATTAATTTCTCTATCTTCTTCAGGCCAACAATTATCCAGAAAGTCCTTCCATGTAAAATTCACATCTTATCTTTTGATTGTGCAAATGAGACTACCTATTTTTTAGAAGTTTTCCTTGTCATCATCTGTAAGTTGTAAAATTTTATACAAGTTGAATTTTACTTGCTCTTTGCGCACACAAAGTATAAATTCACCCATCTTCATATTAATCAATTCATATCCAATCCCTAGGAATGGTCATCATAAAACCAATGGGGCATATGATTCTTCCTCCATATCTAACACAACAAAATTAGTTGAGTAAATAAATTGTTCAACCTTGACTATCACATCTTTCATAATCCCCGTCAAGAACATGAGTGATCAGTCTGTCATCTATTTTGAGAGAGAAGTTGGAGTTATCTTATCATGATCCCAACTCCACACTATGAACAATGTAATTAAGTTGATACTTGTTCCTAAGTTGCATAATCTCTTTTAAAAAGTATGTTTTTAAACAACATATAAAATTTTAAACCTCCCTAAATCTTTGAGTTTTATGAAAGTTTACATTGAATGATTATGCTACACTTATTGGTCATGTTGATACTTACCATATCATATATCTTCAATTTTTTCTTGCTACTCATAATATTCTTCATAAACTTTACGTAGTAGGAAATCTAGGCTAAGGCTTCATCGAAGAGAATGTTAACTTCCAACTTCCTAAATATATTGAAGAATCTCTCAAATTGCTCATCTAGATTTCTTTTTTTAAATAGCTATGTTAAAGGATGATTAGGTTGGAAAGTTTGTTTATTTTCTGCATAATCATTCTCTCTTCATTCCTTTAGTTAATCTAGATATTCTCTTATAATTTGTGTTCTTCATATATGATAGATAGTAGTGTGAGTTGGGTATTGGGTTCTAATAGTGTTATGACTCTAGGAAATGCTATGAGATCAGACATCACAATATTGTTTGTCACAACTCTATTTTCTACACCAATATCTTTTTTGAATTCCACTTCTATTATTTATCTTTCTAATTTTTTGTTGCTTTTGAGTGTTATGGATATGCATCTATTTAGATTCACCTCAGTATTACTTGGTAATCCACCAGCACTCTACTTTTTCATCATTAGTGCTTGTTGACCAAGTTGATTGTCAATACTCTTCACCATTATTTTTATGTGATGAAACCTTTTTTCCATCTATTCCATCAAGTTTTCAAGCATATCATTCCTCCTCTTTGTCTCCTTAGATAGCACAAGAATGCTATCTTCAAATGATAATTTTTCTACTATTATTGGGTGGTTGTTATTGAACTTGAAGCTCCTTGTATGTTAGGTATCCCATTGAGTTGCTCCCAAAATTATTTTGATATTATCTTATATTCTACTATACACATTCCTTTGACGTTCATATGATACACATTTTCAAGGTTTCACATGTTTGAACACATATATGTTATGACTTTGTTTAAGTGTCAAAGGTTATTGTTTGTGACATTGTCCTGAAAGTTTATTAGGTGAATATTTTTGACTTATAGAGATCCACAAGTACATGGGACATACAAAAAAGTAGAGATAATATAAATATAGATATTGATTCCAAAGGATTATATAAGAAGTTTGACTAACCAATAGTAAATTGACTACTACTTGAGTTGAGAAGATAAACTTAGGCCTCATATAAATACTTACACTCTAGGATTAGCTTACTTATATGTGTATAATGAGATTTTTTTAATATTAAGATAATATTATGCTTCACTATTGGATGAAGGATAGATTGATGTGGTTTTTTCCATTTGCCCCCTTGGCATACAAGGTGGTTATTGTTAAACACTCCACATATTGACTTTTTAAAGTCATTTGATGAGTTTATCATATTGTATTTGTACTTATTCTAATATTTATTAGAAAATTTTTAATAATTTTTTATTTTGAAGCAATTTGATAATATTAGTGAAATCATAATTATTTTAGGTGAAATTAAAAGTCATGATAGTTACCTTATTATGACTTTGGTGCATCTTTCACATTATTTCTTAAGCAATTGTCACATCTCTTCTTGGGCATAAGCCTACAAAAAAAATAGCCATGCCCTTTTTGTATGTCATGACTTTATCATTGAGTTGACACAAGTATTTCACTGTGCAACAAAATCATCATGGCTACTACATTATCTTAAAGTCATAGCCACTCTATGACTAAAATACTTAATGGCCTCAACTTTATTTCCTAAT
This sequence comes from Sapria himalayana, assembly GCA_029783825.1. Taxonomy (NCBI): domain Eukaryota; kingdom Viridiplantae; phylum Streptophyta; class Magnoliopsida; order Malpighiales; family Rafflesiaceae; genus Sapria; species Sapria himalayana. The sequence continues at coordinate 1,063,643 of JAREIK010002300.1, read as the reverse complement.
CATGGTAGTCAAGTATTCAATGATCAAATTACCAAAAATTATTAAGAATTTTATTTTTTAAGTGATGTGTAAGCATATGAATGAGATATAAATGGATTGATTTTATGGCTTTAGAGTTTTAAAAGATTTTCATGCATAATTATGAAATCGCTAGGTTTTTGGAGGTTTTTGGTTAATATATAGATTATATAGTATCATGACTCTGCCAAATTAGTCATGATAATCTTTGTATGTCATGATTCTTCCAAGTTAGTGGCACAATCATTCAACTATGAAATATAATCTTTATGGCTATGATATTATCATGGAATCACATCCATACTTCTATAATAACAATTAAATGATAATGATATTAATTTCATGTCATTGTAATAAATTATCCTACTAGTGCTAAAAGTTGTTGTTGCTTCCTAGTGCAATGACTTTATATTTGATAATGTTTTGTAGTCTTTAATTAGAGTCACAACCTTTTTATAAAGCTATGACTTTTAGGCTATAAAAAGTTCCTAAGCCAAAACTAATTAGGTCAAAGTCATAGTAGTTATTTAGCATTGTGACTTTTGAACACAAAATATTATAGGGTCATTTATTCGAGTACAGTCATTCCCCAAGGTCATGACTCTTATTTTCGAGAAGAGAATACTATGACTTCTATGTTGGGCTAGTGTGACTTTGCATCATGACTAATCTAAGTGTCGCATCTATATCATGCATATGAAAGACAATTACCAATACCATGATTATTTTTAGTACCATGACTATATGATGATTAAGATATTAGTAATAGTGCTCTAGGCCTATCGTATGGACATTGTATTTTGACTATTTGTGAGAATTAATTATTATGAAAATTTGTATGTTTATTATATATAATATCCTTAAATAATATTATTAATTATTCAAAATGTTTCTAATCAATTATTGTTATGGGAACAATAATGAATTAAAATTAGTATAAAGTTTGATTGATATTCATGGGATGGATATGGGCATGAGAGACTAATCAAATTTATACATGAATTAATAATCACTCATATCTATTTTTTGAGAACAAATATTGGACAGACCCATCTTGAGATTAATACATGGATCAAAGTCATAAGTTAATCTCTAATAGTTATATTATTAAATTTTTTGACCTGAGATCACTATTGTTCTCAACATAACGAATATTGTGTTTTGATATAATCAAATATTATCTTTAATTAGATGACTATAAAGGTTATAATTGAATATAATAAAAATTATGTAGTGAGATATGAGTGATTAAGATGGAATTTGTCTCTTTTGTTATAAGAGAGATATCTCTGGGTCCACTCGATAATTGAGACTAAGAAATGCATGGTCATGCTCAAATAAATTGATCAAGATCAATATCATTTGTTTAGTCAGTCTAATTAGGTTTCGAGTAATTAAAGATAGAATGATATAAGGTTGACTTTGTTTATGCCTTATATTCTATCGAGATATCATGAGACAAAAGGATTATGTCATTAGCTATATAAAGGTTGTCTCAGATCATGAGCTTTTCATTTAACTTAGGTAGTCATTATATCTTGCTAGAGGCCACTTATGACTTGTAGAATCAAAATGTGATTTAAGCCAACTACCAATGTTAATTGAACCTATAGGGTCGCACATTAAGAATGAATAATAATGGTTATGATTTTTCACTCTCTATAATAATTTAAAATGATGATATTATTTTAGATTATAAATAACAATTAATTATTATTTAAATTTGAATTTAATTTTGAGAAAGTTTATATTCATTATTTAAATAAAAAATTAATTTATTACATTGAACTTGAATTTTAATGACTAATTTCATTTAAAAAGAGTTTTTAAGGATTTGAATTTAAGTTGTTATTATTTAACAGAGTTTTAAATATATAATAATATTAAATTTATTTATGACTAAAATGCAAGCAGACTTGTATATATATATGTGAGACATTATTGATGCAAGCGGTCATCTTTTATAAAATAGAGAGAAACCCTTTTGTTTTGAGAAGACGAATCTAAACTAGCATTCAACAAGGTCAATCATTATTTGTTCGTGTGTGGATATTTGTAGAGGGTGGTCATTTTTTTAAAAAAAGCGGCACCTTTGAAGATCCAAATAAATCAAGACACACACTTTGAAGGCTTGATGAATCGATCTACAAGAGGTATGTTTCGTTTACCCTTCCTTCATTTTTTTATGAAATGCATGTGATCCTTGGTGGGTTAAGGGATAAAAATAATAAATTCTTCTACGTTTATGTTTCAATTAGATTGGATATTCTATCTGAAATCCCAACAGTGGTATTAGAGGGACTTGTTTTTATAAAAACTGATAATGCTATATTTGATCTTATGTATATAATGTATAGTATTCTGGTATGATTTGTATTTTTGAATATATGTGATATTATGGTTTGTGCGAATGACATAGCTAATAGGTTTTTGAATATATGTGATATATATTTAAGGTATTAATTGATTGAATCTGAAACCTAAAAGGATTCATTAGTATGATTGAGAATCCGAATGAGATATTGCCATTAAAGTGTTTAATAGCATGATATATAATTCTAGCTTTAACTTAATTAGATTAATACATGGACAAAATTCATATATTAATTTATATTTATTAGTGATTATTTATGCTAGTACCAACATAACCCCTATGTGTAATGAGATTACATAATATATTTTTTTAATATAATTTTAATGACTTACAGCTTATTCAAAAATTTATTGATAATATCAATGAAAATTTATTTATAAGATCAATAAAAATTTATTGATGAGATCAATGAAAATTTTTTGATGGGATCAATGAAAATTTATCAATAAGATCAATGAAAATTTATTGATGAGATTAATGAAAATTTATCTATAAGATCAATGAAATTTTATTGATGAGATCAATAAAAATTTATTGATGAGTGAATGAAAATTTATTGATGAGATCGATGAAAATTTATTGTTAAGATTAATGAAAATTTATTGATGAGATCAATAGAATTTAAATTTTTTTTTCTAAGGTGTTGTCCCCGACCGTGTGAGGATGGTCCCTCTTGACCCTGTCCACTAACTGGCTAGCAGAACTGCCATAATAGCTCTACATAGCACCTTATAAATTTAATTGGTTTTAAATACATGCCTATTATAATTTATTTCTTTTAATGAAAATTATTTAAGCTATATGATAATATGATATATTTTGCATATTATGTTGCTTCATATGGTGCATAGCATGGCCTTTTTAACCAATATATTTGATAAATTATTTTTTTTCAAGGATTGTAATTATTAAATTTGGCTTGCATACCATTTTTATTTTATTGTAATTTTTTAATTGATATAATAAAGCAAGAGAGACAATGCAAGCCATTTGAGGTCATGCAATCAACCATAATTATGGAGGAGATAGGTGTCTATGCGTGAGTTAGTGGTCAAATCAACTTTATGGAGCTGCTTTTTACTACCTATGAATGATTATTGATCTTCATATTGGCTTATAAAGATCAATCTAGATTAAGGCCATATTGTGACATGTTTATTATATGCATATATGAGATGCTATGGATGATGTTACATGAGTATGTGATACTATATATATGATGAGATCTATTAATTGTAAATTAAAATCAATAAAGATCCCTCACATAAAATTTAAAGTTAACATGTCATCCATATTTAAATACTTTATCAAATATTTTTTTACCTTAAGGTGGGTTCTACCAAAGTAGAAGTACATTAGGCAATATTAGTAAGACAAGATGAGTAATTGTGATACCCATATATTTAAAAATGGTATAACTTTATTAGGGTATCAAAATAGTTTTTGGCCTAATGGCATTAGATGGGATTTAAACATACTAGGACATATGATGTCAAGATCCCATATATATCTAAGAATTACATGAGATGTAAGTGGTATTACCTACCTAAATAACTTAATTTTAAGTGTCATGCCAAAGCCGACTTAAAGTTGAGTAAAATATGGATCTTAGCTCACTAGATTAATATTATTATTCTTGAGGGTTATTAATTTAGTGAGAATTTTTCATAATCAAAATATTTATAAAACTTTGCATTCATTGTAGATGACCAACAATAACAATAATAATTCTACTATATCAGTGCGATCAGTCCTTAAGAAGGATAAACTTATTGGGACTAAATTTCTTGATTAGTTTTGAAATTTGAGAATTATTTTCAAACAAGAAAAGAAGTTTTATGTCTTGGATGAACCTCTCTATGAAGAACTAGCTGATAATGCTCCTAGAGATGATAAGAATGTTTATTAGAAATATCATAATGACTCTATTGATGTTGCATGCTTGATGCTAGCTACCATGAATTCTGAACTTTAGAAGGTTCTAGAAAATATGAAAGCTTATAATATGATCTTCAATCTTAAGGAAGTGTTCCAGCAACAAGCAAGGCAAGAAAGGTATGAAACTACCAAGGCACTGCATTCTTGTTAGATGGCTGAGGGTGCTTCAGGTAGTGCTCATGTTCTAAAAATAAAAGGCTATATTGAGCACATTGATAAGCTTGGATTTCCATTGAGCCAAGAGTTGGCAACTAATTTGATCATGAATTCACTTCTTAATAGTTATGGCCAATTTGTCATGAACTATAACATGAATGAAATGAACAAATCTATCTCTAAGATGCATATGATTCAAGCCTATCCATGTTCTAATGGTTCAAAATAGAAAGGGTTTCAAGATCAAGGGAAAGGGCAAGGGAAAAAAAAAGTCTAATGCTCAACCAATCCCAAACCTGAACCCAAGGCTAAAGCCCCAAAAGAGGGTGTTTATTTCTTTTGCAATGAACCTGGCTATTGGAAGAGAAACTTCAAGCTGTATTTAGAGGATCTGAAGAAGAAGAAGACTGGTGAGACTAGTTCTTCACATATTTATATTATACTAATTAATTGTTTTCCTTCTAGTTATTGGATATAAGATACAAGATGTGGATCACACATTTATACAAATGTACAATGCTCAAAATGAGTAGACAAATGAAGAAGGGCGGAGTAGATCTATGAGTAGGCAATGGAGAAAAAGTTGCTGCTTTGGTTGTAGAAAGTTATGAACTTACTTTACTCAGTGGACTTTTGTTAGTTTTGGACAATTTCTATTATGTTTCTACAAAGTGTAGAAATATTATTTCAGTTTCTTTTCATGTTTAGATAATAATGATTTTTCTTTTATTATTGAGAATAATAATTGCTTCATTTTTCATAAAGACATGTTCTATGCAAATGCCTATTTTAAGGATGGTCATTCAAAAATCTAATGATTATCATGTCTATAACATAACTACTAAAAAAATTAAATCAAATAATTTAAATTCAACCTATCTTTAGCATTGTCGCCTTGGTCATATAAATGAAAAACGTATCTCAAAACTCCAGCAAGTTCAACTTTAGAATTCATTTGATTTTGAATCATATGATAAATGTGAATCTTGTCAATTGGATAAGATGACAAAGGATCCCTTTATTGGATATAATGAAAGGGCCAATGGATTATTAGATCTCATACATATAGATGTATGTGGGCCATTAAGTTCAGATGCTATATGAGGTTAATAGTAATTCATTATATTTACTGATGACTTCAGTAGATATGGTTATGTCAACTTGATGAGACATAAAGTTGCATTATTTGAAATGTTCAAATCTTTTCAAAATGAAGTACAAAACCAACTTTGCAAGATAATCAAAGTACTTTGATCTGATCGAGGTGGTGAATATTTGAGTTAAGAATTTGGTTACCATCTTAGAACTTGTGGAATCATTTCATAATTAACTCCCCCTAGAACACCACAATAGAATGGTGTGTCAGAGAGGAGGAATTGAACTTTATTAGATATAGTTCGATCTATGATGAGTCTAACAGATCTTCCATTTACCTTTTGAAGTTATGCACAAAAGGTAAATTATCAAATTTGATAAATATTTTTTTGTGGGGTATCCTAAAGAGGCTAAGTAATACTACTTTTACATTCCCATAGAAAACAAAGTGTTTATTTTTTGGAATGATATCTTTCTAGAAAGAAAATTTATTTCTAAAGGAACCAATGGAGTAAGGTACAACTTGAAGAAGTTCAAGAACCATAAGATAACATTGAACTCCTTGTGGATACTCATAGTCAACAAACTATTGTTGACACACCTCTTATAGCACAAAATTCATGTAGATCTAATAGGATATATCATGAGCCCGAGAGATATGGATTTCTTGTGACTGATAATAATGATGTATTATTTGTGGATCAAAATGAACCCATTACCTACTAAGAGGCTAATGTTGGATTTAGAATCTGAGAAATGGTTAGAGGCCATGATTTCTAAAATTAAATTTATGTATGATAATCAGGTATGGACCTTGATTGACCCATTTGAAGGTACAAAGACTATTGGGTACAAATGGGTTTATAAAAAGAAACTAACATGGATGACAATGTGCATACTTACGAAGCAAGGCTAGTTGCAAAAGGTTTTAGAAAAACTCATGGTATAGACTATGATGAAACTTTTTCACCCGTTGCAATGTTTAAGTCTATCAAAATTTTTATTTACATTGCTACATATCATGATTATAGGATTTGGAAAATAGATATTAAAACTATGTTTCTTAATGGAAACTTACTTGAGAATGTGTACATGACTCAACCTGAAGGTTTTATACTACCTAATAATTTTGGTAAAGTATGCAAGGCTCAAAGATTCATTTATGGTTTGAAGCAGGCCTATCAGAGTTGGAATCTTCGTTTTGATGAATCAGTCAAAGGGTTTGGATTTGTCAAAAATGAAGATGAGCCTTGTACTTATAAAAAAAATAGTGGGAGCATAATTGTATTTTTGGTGTTATATGTTGATGATATTTTACTCATTGGGAATGATATCCCTACCTTGAAGAATGTCAAGTCTTGGTTAGGGAAGTGTTTCTCAATGAAAGACTTAGGCGAAGCTCCCTATATTTTAGGGATAAAAATCTATAGATATAGATCTAAGAGGCTGATTGGTCTAAGTCAAAGTACTTACATAGACAAAGTATTGAAACAGTTCAATATGCAAGATTCCAAGAGAGGATACATGCCCATGTCTCATGGTATTCCTCTTAGCAAATCTCGGTGTCCTAACATTAAAGATGAGTGAGAGCGGATGAGTAAGATTCCTTATGCCTTAGCAATAGGATCTATCATGTATGTCATATTGTGCACTTGACTAGATATATCTTATGCTTTAAGCATAATGAGTAGATACCAATCAGATCCCGGTGAGAATCACTGGACATCTGTCAAAGACATTCTTAGGTATCTGAGAAGGTCTAAAGATATGTTCTTGGTGTATGGTGGATTAGAAGATGATCTAGTTGTAAATGGTTACACAGATACAAGCTTCCAATTTGGAAAAGATGATTTCTTATCATAGTTGGGATATATGTTTTGTTTAAATGGTGGTACAGTTAGCTAGAAAAGTTCGGAGCAAAGCATTGTTGCTATTTCTATAACTGAAGATGTATGCATTGCAGCATCTAATGCATCAAATGAAGTAGTTTGGACCAAAAAGATTATTCATGACCTTGAAGTGTTTCCTAGCATTACAAATCCTATTGATGTTTATTGTGATAATAATGGTGCTATTGCACAAGCAAAAGAACTTAGATCACATCAGCGATCTAAACACATTCTTAGGCATTATCATCTCATTCGAGAAATCATTGAGAGATGTGACATTAAGATATGCAGAATTCCAACAGATGATAATGTTGCTAATCCATTGACTAAGCCTCTACCACAAACAAAGTATGATCTTCATTTTAGGTTCAATAAATATTAGATACATTGATGAATGGGCCTAGCGCAAGTGGGAGATTGTTAGTAATAGTGCTCTAGGCCTATCGTATGGACATGGTATTTTGACTATTTGTGAGAATTAATTATTATTATGATTTGCATGTTTATTATATATAATATCTTTAAATAATATAATTAATTATGCAAAATGTCCCTAATCAGTTATTGTTATGGGAACAACAATGAATTAAGCTTTGTATAAAATTTGATTGATATTCATGGAATGAATATGTTTATGAGATACAAATTAAATTTATATCTATTTGTTGAGAACAAATAGTGGATAGATGCATCTTGAGATTAATACATGGAACAGAGTCATAATTTAATCTCTAATAGTTATGGTATTACATCAATTAACCAGAAATTGCTATAGTTCTCAACATAAGGAATATTGTGTTTTGATATAATCAAATAACTATAAAGGTTATACTTGAATATAATAAGAATTATGTAGTGAGATATAAGCGATTAAGATAGAATTTGTTCCTCTTATTATAAGAAATATATCTTTGGGTCTCCTCAACAATTGAGACTGAGAAATATATGGTCATGCTCAAATGAATTATTAGAGATCAATATCATGTGTTTAGTCAGTCTAATTGGGTTTTGAGTAATCAAAGATAGAACGATATAAGGTTGACTTTGTCTATGCTTTATATTCTATTAAGATATCATGAGACAAAAGGATTATGTTATTAGATATATTAAGGTTGTCTCGGATCATGAGCTTTTCATTTAACTTGGATAGACATAATATCTTGCTAGAGGCCATTTATGACTTGTAGGATCAAAATATTATTTAGGAATACTACCAAAGTTAAGTGAACCTATAGGGTCGCACATTAAGAATGAATAATAATGGTTGTAGTTTTCACTTTCTGTAGTAATTTAAAATGATGAGATTATTTTAAATTAGAAATAACAATTAGTTATTATTTAAATTAAAATTTAATTTTGAGAAAGTTTAAATTTGTTATTTAAATAAATAATTAATTTGTTACATTGAACTTGAGTTTTAATGAATAAATTCATTTAAGTGGGGTTTTTAAGGATTTGAATTTAAGTTGTCATTATTTAAAAAAGTTTTAAATATATAATAATATTGAATTCATTTATGACTAAAACCCTAGCAGACTTGTATATATATATGTGAGGCATATTTGATGCAAGCGGTCGTCTTTTATAAAATAAAGAGAAACCCTTTCATTTTAAGAAGATGAAACTAAACTAGCATTCAATAAGATCATTTATTATTTGTTTGTGTATTGATACATGTAAAGGGTGGTCATTTTTTTCAGAAAGGCAACACATTTGAAGATCCAGATAAACCATGACGCACACTTTGAAGGCTTGACAAATTCGATCTATAAAAGATAAGTTTCATTTACCTTTCCTTGGTATTTTTATGAAACACATGTGATCCTTGGTGGGTTATGAAATAAAAATTATAAATTTCACTGCATTTATGTTCCAATAAATTAGATATTCTGCCCGAAACCCCAACAAAAGAATGATCAATGCCAAAGTCATGATCACTCCTAGTGTCATCACCATATAATGCATGAGAAAGAATAGAATCCATGGTCATTCCTAATGTATTGAGTTTGTGTTATAGAAATATTAGGACCAAGTTAAGGACATCTCTTAGTGTTGCAACTTTGTGTTACAAAAATATTGGGATACATTCTAGAGTCATGGCCACTTTCTCGATTCATGACTCGAGCTCAAGAGATAAAGGCCAAGGTTGTGGGTTTCTTTCAAAAGCTATAACTTTATACTTAAATTAATATATAAATATTTGAATATAAAACAGAAAAGAAAGAGAAATTGAAAAAGATCTCTAATCTTCTTTTCTCCACATACCTAGCAGAATCCAAAGCACAAAGCAAATCCTAACAGCAAATTTTTTACTCCCTAGGAGCTGCACAAGCAAATAAGGGATGCAAGACATAATATAAACCCTAGAGTTTGGAGGTGCAACTCTCAAAATATCCTCCCCCGCCCTCTCTAGGGCAGATTTGGAAATTATATATCAAGATAGCATATGGTCTAGAATTTGTATAATCTTGTTTGTCAGATGTATGAACAGTTTTTATATTAATGAATATGTTTTGATTTATAGTATGTTATGAAAATTGATAGATAAGTGATTAAATAGAATTTAAATTAGAGATTTGATTATTATTTGGTTTGTGTGAGTTCTCATGGTAGATAGTGAGAGGTGAACCATGAGGCTTACTCGGACATATGGTAGGAGGATAGTGATAGATAAACCTATACATTAAAACTAGAAATTTGAGTGTATTAATTATTATGAGTGATATTTATGAAGTTAAAATCACAAATAATTTTATATGTCCATACATTGTATATGTCTTAGAATAATTAGGTCTCGAATGGGATAGACGTTATCTAGAGCATTATCCTAAGGGATTCACCTTTAGTGTGTGAGTCGTATTATCATTAAGGAAGGCAGTGATAGATAATCCAAGGGATGTGTAAAAGTATATTGTGAATTATTTGGTTAAGATAAATGAAGAAATAAAGGAGAAAAATATATAAATTACCCAAAGAAATGATCAGAAGGATATACAACAAAAGGACTATGTCAATAGTAAATATTTTTCTCCTAGTCTTTTTTTTCATAATATTTTAGAAAATAAAAGAATATTGAGCAATTTGAGAAGTTACTCAATATTTTCTAGAAGTTGGTAGTGAATATTCTTTTTAAAGAAGCTTTATTACAATACTAAACTATGTGAAGTTTATAAAAGACATAATGATTAGCAAGAGAAAGTTGAAAACCTATGAAATGATGCATATGACTAAGAAGTATATTTTTATCATCCAACATAAACTTCCAAAAAAATTGAAAGATCTGAAAAATGTTATATTTATATGTATTATTGGGAGCACGATTTCCAAAAGAAGCTATATGACTTGGGAACATATATGAATTTGATAACATTGTCCATGGTGCAGATGTTAAGAATTGGTGATATTCTCCAATTGCTCTCTCTGTTTCTCTCTCTTAAAATGACCAATCATTCAATCAAATTTCCAAATGGTATTATTGAATATTTTTTGGTAAATGTCATACATTTATTTTTCTAATGGATTTTATTGTGCTTAATATGAAAGAAGAATACACTTTTGATCTTGGGATGACTATTTTTAGCCATAGGATAGGCATTAATCGATATAAAGAAAGAATAATTTACATTTATGGGGAAAGATCAATTGAAATTCAATCTCTACAAAGGCTTAAAAAATCTAAAATATGATGAAGAAAATTGCTAAGGAATAGATATCTTCTTACTCACCATGATGAGATAGAAGGCAAACTTTAGATTTAAAATTTTTTTAGAAGAGTGTTGGCCTAAAGAAGACAAAGAAGATGGAGAAGTATATCAACCATGACTTGAAAAAAACAATGGGAATGAAAATGAAAAGGATGACTACTATGAAGTTACACCATTCTTTGAAGATGTGTCTTTTTAAGACTCCAAGTCATACAATAATGAAGATGCAAAGGAATAAGTAGAGATGATGAAATTTTTGAATCAACAACAATGCAAAAGTTATTGAGAAGATTTTTGAGAATGTGATAGAGGTACAAGTAAAGGAAAGACCTCAATTGATCATTGACATACTGGAAGAGATAAACAAGGTAAAAATAATATTTGTAAATTATATAAAGGCTTTTGAAAAGGATGTAGTTGTAACAAAGAGAGTTGCAACTTCAATGTACAACACAACTTTACCTACTTTAGTAGGTAAAGTCACTATAGAAAGTAAACTTATGACTAATATGATCTAGTGAATAATTCTAGAAGATGCAACTACATAAAGTGTTGTGACATTTTTTAAAGAAGCTATAAGAAACGATGCCTCGACAATTTCCAAAGTTGTGGCATCCATGAAAGAACACCCAAAAGAGATATGATGCTGAATTACATGATGCTGATGGAGAAATCAAGAGACAAGCCAAAGAGAAAGATTATATAAAGAAGCTTGCCCAGACAACTGAAGTTTCTGACCAAATTGGAGATCTCATGAAAATCTAGTTATAGATTTTAAGCATAAGTCTGCTAGGGAGGCAATGCAAGACATTTTTTTGTACAATTTGATGAATAAACACATTATACCATGACTCGTACACTTTATAACAAATTTCAAAATTCTAAATCTCATTTCAAAATAAAATTTCAATAGACACTCAAACCTAGTCGTGGTTATCCTAGATGTGTACTTCTTCTTATGGAATGATGTTTAGAATGATATTCATTACTCTAGAACAACAACATTTTTAATATTTTTTGGGTCATTTGATGAGTATATCTTATTTTATTTGTATTTATTCTTGTATTTATTAAAAATATTTTACTAAATTCTAATTTTTAAAAAATTTTACAAATATTAGTAAAATAGTACTGATTTTAGGTGAAATTGATAGATCTGATGAAGCAAAGACTTGGAGCATAGAGAACTAAAGGAGAGTTATGAAGATTCCCTTATCACAACTTAGGTACACCTTCCAAACTTTTGTTTGATAAGTTGTGGTATCCCTTCTTTTCCATAACTCTACAAACATAATCATAGTATTTTTTTTTTGTCTTTACTCTACCACCAAGTTGACATAAGTATTTTATTATATAACACAATCATTGTGAGTATAAAATTATCTCAGTGATGTGGTCATACTATTTATAAAATACTTAGTAGACATGGCATTATTTTTCTATCGTGGCGGCAAAGAACCCCGCTAGTACAAATAGTCATGACAATTTCTAGAGCTACGATCTGCTTGTCTCAATGATTCAACTTGTTGAGGCCTAAAATTAGAAAAGCCACGAAATTCTGCTCCATAGTAGTCATAACGCATATTATTATACTTTGATTTAATAATTCATTAAATCAAAGTCTATAATAATACTGATATAATTTTGGAGCAAAGTCTATAATAATACTGATATAATTACTAATATCTTTGTCTGTGATGTCATTGCAAATTTCCTTGTCTCAATGTTTCAACTTGTTGGCTTCTTTGATAATCCCTCTTGAAGTTGCACAACTAAATTGCATTTCTAGAACCTCATCTTTATCTTAATAACACTCTTCGATCTTCCTCTTGACTTTGATTTACTTTTAGACTACACACTTCTTTATCTTGTCCTCCCACTCATATACAATAAATCTATAGCATATTTCTACATACACTTTCTTTTGTATCCTTTGATAGTATATATGCAACTACTGTCTCATAGAATAGATCTATTATACAAATACCAATAATGATACTCAAATTATTTCAAGAATTAGGTATTAAATAGAGAAGAGTAATTGCTTTCTCATTCTAACTCATCTCATAACTAATAGAAAAAAATTGATTGATCATTATGTGAAATTCATGCTAAGGTGAAGAGAATAAACCAACCATTTTCATGCATAATTTGTTTTGTATCTTTCCTAGGGACAATATGTTCAGCAAATACTTTCTTACCAGAATCATTCACCAATACCTCATCTACAAGATAACATCAAATCAATCCTTGAGATTTTATGATCTAACTTGTCTCAATTGACCATATAAGAAGTCTCTGATTTCTGGTCACTACCATTGGCTTAGGTCCTTCAATTACAAACCAGTAATCCTGATCAACGAGTAAGTCTTTAATCTTCAATTTCCACAATTCGAAGCCCTCCTCAAGAACTTTTTGATCTCAACCCTAGATTTACCATACTCACCATTCTTAGATTGATCTTTCCATAAATTTTGTAAACCCTATATATGAGTGATAAGCCAAGCTATCTGATCGAATCTCACTCAAATATGAAATGTTAAAGCTCTAGGTACTAGAAACAATCTCTTTAACACCAAATGTTCTGACCTTGACAATCACACTTGTCTATGATACCAATTGTTAGAACCTGGGGAAAATTATTTTGATTCCTTCAATACTCAATGATGAACCTCATTATCAAATATGACCAGTGTGTAACAATGGCTCTAATACAAAGGAGAAATATGAGGTTCCTGGCATAATCTCCCTCCAATACCAAACTAGGAATCAATGTTGGATTCAGCATTGTTGGTTTAGGGTTTCAAGAATGGGGAGAATCAATTTCTATTAAAATAAGCACACATCTCACATGAGAGAAAAAGAGAAGAGAGAAAATAGAGAGAGAGAGAGAGAGAAGAAACATGAGAGAATAATTCTTCTACTATTATGCATAGTGGCTAAGAAATGAAAAACCTTACTCCTTCGTTTACTTTACATTTCTTTTACAATCATTTATATAGTAAAATAGAAAAATCTTCTAAACTTAAGTCCTAAGTCACAACATAGTAAAGTATTGTGAACTTCATTCATGTTGTGAAGCCAATGGATAAGGCATGACTTGAATCCTTAAGTTGGTTAGTCTCAACAACACCGAACAAGTTATGATTAGAATGATGTTACAACACCACAAAACAAAGTTATGAAACTTAACTTATGTTACAACTTCATGATTCTATGTCATAACTCCAAAGCACATGTCACGGCTTAAGATGACTTGTAAATTCATAATATATATATATCATGACTCCAAAGCATAGTCTCTAGTCACAACTACACAAAATAGGTCACGACTACATTCATGTCGTGAGTCCAACATCTAGGTCATGACTCCAAACTCTATGAGCTATTTCAAATTTCTTCCAAATGTAACTCCACAGAATAAAGTTGTGACTCCTTAACAAATATTCTAGCTTTAGTCCAGTCGTGATACCACTTACCTGGGTCATGACTATCTCTCATATTAAAACATGTATTTTGTGGCATGGACAAATTGAGAAGTTAAACACTTTATTATGCATCATATGATTATAAATAATACTTTTAGTGTGTACCATTTGATAACATATCACACTTTAGTATGCCATATTTTAATCAACAAAATAATGACATAAATTCTTTACTATTATTATATAACTTTATTTTAAGATGATGAAGTAATTCAATAATATTGAAGTTAAAACTTTATAGATGTTATTGTTACTATAAAGATGATATTACTATCACCTCAAGTAAGATTGTCACATCTTCAACAATTTTGTTGGTATGAATTATTTTTTCCAATATATTCACTATTCTTTGTTACTATTCGAACTCTCATTTATCATAAAACTTATTAATTCAATAATTATGACTTTATAAAATAGTTTAACAACTGTCATGAAAAACTTTTAAGAGTTTTGAAATCATTGGAAACAACTTACTAATCCAATACTTTAATATTCATCATTTGAACCAAAAAAATAATGTCATACATTCTTTTCAATTAGTATAAAACTTAATATTAAGATCTTGAAGTAAATGATTTATATCCAAGTGACAAGTTTATTGATAACAATATCATCATCAAATTACATTGTCATGTCTTCGATTATTTGGTCAATATGAATTATTTCTTATGATATATTTCTTTTCTTTGTTTCTAATTAAATTTTCATTTATCTTAAAACTTATCTCAATACATGATTCTTCATATTCATCATGATTGTCCAAATCATAGTTTGTACAAAGCTTTTATCAAAAAAGTGACACAAATAATACTTAGTAATTTTTTTAAGTCTTTTATTTTCACAAACTTGAGAAAGATGATGAACTTCTCCTCTCTCATCAACATAGTATTTTGCATCTCAAGTAAATAAGTCAACTCCGACAATATCCTTGCTAAATAAATGGTTTAAAATTTCATACAACTTATATTACTTTATAATTTTTGAAATAAAATAAATCTATAAAATAACAAAATAATTTAAGATTATAAAATTCAACAAAACAATCAAAATGTTATAAAATTATATAAATTTTATTATATATTTAAAAGTTTTTAAATAAAAGAGCTCAAAAAGGAAGAGTATGATGAATAAGGTGTGCCTCCTAAATAACTCATATGGTTTGGTTAGAAAGATGACATGATATGTGAGTTATCATGCCTTGACCCTTGGGTGAGGACACCATTGTTATTTTAAACTATGTTTGTGCTAAAGAACTCACATATATCATACCTCCTATAAGTAACCCCACAAAAACAATATGTTCACTTCATGTAAAGAGAAATAATAAGTCTCTTTTAGAAAAAATCACACATAATGTAAAAAAGAAGGGGTTTCCTAAATTAATCTCAATGTTTTTCATATATGAAATGAAAAGATGTGAAAGAAAATGTTAAAAGGGAAGAAAACAAAACTCCTTACAGAAAAAAAAAACTTACGAAATTGTTTTTAGTGTATTAAATCTCAAATACTTGTATTTAAGTAGAGAGAAAATTGCTTGAATATAAAAGGAGATTAAAATCTTATTACTCATAAGTAGAAGGTGTACACGAAAAAATCATACAATTATTCAAGAGAAAAGACATGAAATAATTATGATAGCAATTATTAAAATTATCTCTATCACTATGTATGCAACACATATTAATGTGAAAAAATTATTGGGAAAGCATGCCTAATGTTTTGAGGCTATGAAAATGATGATACCCAAATATGAAGTATTAGTATATTCTAACTGATGATATTAAATCTTGATGAAGAAAATATAATTGTGATATCCCAAAAATGAAGTATTGGTATATTCTAAGTGATGATATTATAACTAAATAAAGAAAAAATAATTGTGATATCCCAACATTGAAAAAAAATGTGACATCATTCAAATGTGAAATCAAACAAAAAAATCCCAAAAATTTGTATTGATTTTTAGAATCAAAATATTGGCTTCTATGCTTATATGCTAAAGTTTATAGAAAATTAACTTTTTATTGATGCAAGTTATTCATTAGCCATCAACATTTTATTAAAATTAAAATATTATGGGTAATATACATTTTCTTTGCTCTATCAATTATTATACTTGAAAAGTATATATTTGTTGCCTTGATCATAAATATCTTGGGGAGGAGGCACCCAAAAAAAGAGTAAATCACTCAAAAAAAAGGAACAGTAGCATACACAGAGTTAAGTAGTGAACACATTTATTCAAGCATGAGAAAATAAGAGAGAAAAATTTAAACCAAGGGAAAATCATAAGTTCATTTTTATTTCTCTACTCGACCTTATTATGTATTTAAGTTATTTGAATTTTAACTTCTTTGTTAGTTTAAGATGATTTCCCAAGCTTGAGATACAAATGTAGCCTCATCCAGAAAAAAGAAATCAATGAAATTTACATGGATTATGTGTGAAATATAATGAAATGTTATTTCTTTATTATTTGAGTCTTACATTTTATTATTTATGCTCTCTTTAAATAGTGATTATGACCAAAATCTTCATAATAGGATGTAACAAAATATGTATTATTGTCCATGTGCTAAATGAATACTTTTCTATGCATAATAATCACTTTTCAAATATGAAATCAAGGTAGTTTGCTATAAAACCTAGTGTAATGTCAAAGCCAAAGGTGGGTTGGTGAAATGTTGCCTTGTGCACATCAGTAATCCATTTGAGATTTCTGATTTATCTATCATAAAAAGATATTTCTCCTTCTTAGTAAAGAATCCCAATTCCATTTTATCTTGTATTTTATTTCTTGTCTTATTTATTTATTATTTTAGGGTTGAATTTTCTATTTAAAATTATTTCTATGAATTTTATTTTTGTAACAATTGTATCAGAGGTGGGGTTTAGGATAGTAATTTTTGTGGTAATGCATGTGTAGAAAGATTCTATCAAAAGAAAAATAAGAGTCTCAATATTTGTGGTTTTTAAGAGGGTATGTGGCCCCTCCACCTACCTTTGAATTTTCTTTATGCATAAATACAATTAGTTATTATTATTCTCATGTTTTGTTCACTATAAAAGTAAAACTAATGATAGTGAAATTTGAAAGAGGCACACAAGGATTACTAAAGATAAGTAGAATAAGATGTATGGTAATATAATTTTAGAGCAATAACTAACAGAGTAATATCCAGTATGGTGGAAAAGAATATAGAAAAGAAATTTTAGGGTACTCTCACAAGATTGTAGGTGAGAGTATCAGACAAGATCTTTTTAAAGAAGAGACTCTACACTCTTTTGAATGATGGAATCTACTATGGTAACTGATCATATCAACACCTTGAATATTTTATTTTGTTAACTTACTACATTAGGTCATAAAATAGAAGAAGTTGAATGTGATGAGATTTTACTTCAAAGTTTACCTGATTTATATGATCAACTCATCATCAATCTAATAAAAGTGTTCTTATATACTATCTAGTCTTCAATGATATTGTAGATGTCATTTTAGAAGAAGAAAGTCGACACAAAAATAAGTATGCTACACAAAAAAGTACATAACAAGTAGAAGTATTGATAGTAATACTAGAGAAATCAATAAAGCATGTCCCTAGTGGGAGTCATAGTTATGGTAAATAAAAATCAAGAAGTAAGAAGAATTTTAAGTACTATGGTTATGATAAGAAAGGGTATTTCAAAAGAGATTATTGGTACAAAAAAGTATGGGGATGATGAGTCATCATTTACTCAAGGGAATATTATAAGTCTCTATGATGATGACAACATCCTATATAGTAAGGTGAAAAAAAGAGTTGAATGAAGAAAGTCATCTGATGATGTTTGGTTACTAGACTCAAGGGCTTTATGGAACATGACATCTCGATAAGAATGATTCTAAAAATATGAACTAATATCTGAAGGTAATGTGAAAATGAATGATGATCATGCATTGAAGATTATTGGTATTGATACTATCAAAATAAAAATATTTGATAGTATGGTTTGTACCATTCAAGTGGTATGACATAGGAAGGAATTGAAAAAAAAAAGTAATATCTTTTAGACAAATAGATAGTCTTGGATGCAAAACCTAGGTTGAAAATGGGATGATAAAGATTATGAGAGGTACACTTGTGATTATGAAGAGAAAAAAGATCACAACAAATCTATTCGTGCTTTAAAATGATACAATACACGAAGCTGATGCATGTGTTGCATTAATTAACAAAAAAGACGAGTCAACGTTGATATGACATCTCAAACTAGGTAACATGTTAGAATAAGGTTTAAAGATTATTTTTAATAGAAAAATTACTTATATGGCTCAAATAGGTAGATCTACCTTTTTATAAGCATTGTGTTACAAGTAAACAATATAGATTTCCATTTAGTAGATCAGTTGTTAGGAATAAGTATATTCTAGTTGGTTCATTCTGAGATATGGTAATCACCAAAAATGGCTGAAGGAGGAGAAAAGTATTTAGTATCTATCATTGATGATTACTCAAGAAGAAGTTGAGTATATCCAATCAAGAAGAATTTAGTTGCATTTTGATTTTTTTAAGACTTCAAAGCATGGGTAAAACTTGAATTTGAGAAAAGGATTAAATGTTATTGAATTTTTAAATAAAAGAAAGTATATAGATGGTTAGTTTATTGCTCTTTGTAAGTGGGAAGGTATCAAATAGTACTTCAGAATCACATACACACTATAACATAATGGATTGGTTAAACAGATGAATATAACTTTTGTGAAATGGATGAGGGTAATGTTGAAGAATATAAATATACCCAATTCTTTTTGGGTGAAAGCATCCAATACCATATATTATGTGATAAATCAGTTACCATCAACAATAATTAATCAAAAAATTCAAATGGAGATGTAGACAAGTAATCTAGTATATTACTCTATTATATACTTTTTTGGATATTCTACTTTTATAATGTATAACACCCAAGATAGAATAAAGTTAGATCCAAAATTCAGAAAGTATATATTCTTAGGGTATGTTGAAATAGTAAAGTAGAATCACTTATGAGATCTCGCTACCCATTAGGTAATTATCAATAAAGATATAATCTTTGATGAAAATAATAACACGTTGAAAGAAATTTCATAGACTATAAATATACAAGTGAAGAATAATCTGACACTAGAAACTCTAGTATTTAATCTAGATGAAACAACATAGCATGAGGTACACGAATAAGTTGAATCTGAGACTCTAAAAGATAATCAGCCAACTCATGATAGAAGCTCACCAGCTTGGCACTTGAAGTATGATTTGAGTGTAATATTGCATATTTTTCTAACTGATGATGAAGAACTATTAATATTTCATGGAGCTATAAGTAGCTCTGATGTGTCTGTATAAATGATAAGAATATAGAAAGAACTTGAAGCTCAACACAATAACAAGACTTCGAAGCTAGTACCATTTCCACATAGAATAAAAATAATTGGAAACAAATAGGTCTACAAGATCAAGCATGATGACATTGATCAATTAGAATAGTATTGTGCAAGATTGATAGCAAAGGAATATGCTCAGAAAGAAGGTATCTACTTTAATGAAGTTTTTTTCCTAGTAGTTTGTCTTAACAATCAAAGTAGTGATGCTTTTGTGTGTTATATTTTATTTACATTTGGAGTAGTTAGATATCATATTGTGGTTTTTTATAAAGAAATCAAAGAAGAAATTTGTATGTTTTAGCTAGAAAGTTTTGCTGAAATAGTCAAAGAGAACTTGCTTTTCAGGTTGAATAAATCTCTATAGAGACTCAAAATAGGCACTAAGGTATTATTATAAGAGATTTGATTCCTTCATTATTAGTATTTGGTACAATAGAATAAGTTCATATCATGGTAAATACTGCAAAATGTTTGAGAATGAAAATGACTTTATCATTCTATTATTATACATAGATGACATGTTTGTAGTAGGCCTCAATAAATGTTAAATCTAAGAATTGAATAAACAATTGGCTAGGAAGTGTGATATGGACTTGGGACTAGAAAATAAGTCTATAAGGATATAGATTTACTGAGACAGAAACAACAAGAAGATTTTGCTCTCTCAAAAAAATTATCATAATAAGATCTTGCGACACTTCAACATGTAAGATAGTAAGCCAATTTCTACCCCACTTATTTTTAATTTCAAGTTATATTAAAGGATGTGTCATATAATAGAATAAAAGAGGAGGGAGATATTTTGAGTATCATATGCATCAACAATGGAAAGTTTAATATTTTCTATGATTTGTACAATATCAGATTTTGCATAATTAGTGAGAGTGGTTAGTCGACTCATAGAAAATCTTAGTAGAGAGTATTGAAGTACTATAAAAAGGATTCATAGATATATTAAAAAAACATCAAATGTTGCATTATGTTATAGAAGTTCGGACCTTAATGTCAAAGGCTATGTTAATAAAGATTATATGCTAGTGATATTGATAATAGCAAGTCTACTATATACTATATTTTTACTCTTGTTGGAGGAGCTATAAATTGGGTTTCAAAACTATAATATATTATGTTTACGTTTATGATAGAGGCCAAGTATGTTGTAGTTACACAAGCTAATAAAAAGGCTATCTAGTTGTAGCTGCTATTAGAAGAGCTTAGACACAAAATAAGATTATTTTATCTTGTGATAATTAGATTATTCTATCCTTAGCAAAGAATATAACATTTCACTCGAAGATAAAACTTATTATGGTATAATATTATTTTGTATAAAAGAAAGTAGAAGGAAGTATGAATATGCAAAAATTCACACTAATAAGAACATAGCAGATGTTATGACCAAAATGATCAATATTAATAAGTTTGTATGGTATAGAATCTATTATGACGACTTATTCAAAATGTAAGAAAGCATAGAGTTCATAATTAAGGAAGGTGAAATTCATGTGGGAGAATGTAACATCAAAGTCAAGAGTAGATTGGTGAAATGTCACCTTTCCCTAGAGGTGTCAACTGGGCCGGGCTAGGCACGACACTATTCGGTCATGCTTGGGCTGGCCCGACATAAAAATTTCTCATGTCATGCCGTACCGAGGCTAACTGGGCCTCGTGTTGTGCCTTGACTGACACAGTACAGTGGCCCATTGGCACGGTACCTCGGCACGAGCCGAGAAATTGTTTTTTTTTAATTAGGGTTATGGGGGCGCCGAACCCTAATTTTTTTAATTAGGGTTTCGGGCACGTGAAACCCTAATTTTTTTAAAAATTAGGGTTTCGGGCGTGCCGAAACCCTATATTAGAGGTTCTGCCTAACTGGGTCGAACCTGGCAGATTCATGTCATGGGCCCGTGCTGGCATATTCGTGACGCGAAACCCTATATTCGTGTTGTGAGCCCGGCACAAAAGCACAGTCGGGCCGGCTAAAAATGAGTCGGGCCGGCCCGTAGAGGTGTCAAACAGGATGTGCCAGGCCGGCCCAGCATGTTTTTTTCAGACCCGACCATGCTTTCGTGTTGGGCCATGCACGGCATGGTTACTGTACCATGTCATGCCTGGCCCAACACAGTTTTTGTGAAGTTCAGCCCGACACGATCAACCAGGTTCGGCCCGAAAATTAGGGTTTCGGCGTGCGCCGTCGCGTCAAATCCCTAATTTTAAAAAATTAGGGCGTCGGCATGCCCGAAACCCTAAATTAAAAAAAATAGGATTTGGCACGCCCAAAACCCTAATTTTAAAAAAAAATTAGGATATCGGCGCGCCTGAAACCCTAATTTAAAAATAAATTAGGGTTTTGTCACCGCCGTAACCCTAATTTAAAAAAATATTGATTTCGACACGGTACCGTGCTGGGCTAGGCACGGCACGAGACCCGGTTGGTCTCGACACGGCACGAGACCCGGTTGGCCTCGGCACGGCACGATTGTGCGGTGGTCGGGCACGGCACGAGTCTGGGCACAAAAAATTTCTGTGTCGGGCCGGCCCAGGCAGACCGAACCGTGTCGTGCCTCGTGCCGCGCCGGCCCGGCCCGGTTGACACCTCTACCAGCCCGGCACGTCCAGTTTGACATCTCCACCTATCTCTTTTATCTTGTATTCATTTATTATCTTATTTATTTTATTATTTTGGGATTGTATTTTTTATTTTCAAATTATTAAGGTGGGTTTTATTTTTATAACACCTAGCATATTCAATCCAATTCTACATGGTAATCGAGAGGTGATTACTTTTCATGAAAGCAAAGTATTGTAAGAAACTTGCAATTAAAGAGGCCATCCTCCTTTAATATAAGGACACGAATTATGAAAAAAAGAGAGCCAAAACCCTCCTTTAAGACCACAAAATGTAAAGCTTTACATTCTATAAAATAAAACAAAATAATGTGCCTACTAATATGATCTCTCCTTTCATGTGGAGAATACTGAAAAAAGCTTCTCCAATAGATATACATATTTAGAAAAGAGAGTGAGATTAGCATAAAGATGCCCTCGTTATTTCAGCTCAATATAGATCAAGGTCATCTCTTTTCCAAAGATAAATTTGCTTCTTAAATCTAGAAATATTTAGAAGCATCTTTTAATTCCGTCCTCAGCTCTCCCACTTCACTTAAGGCTCAATAAATAGTGGATGGGTCATAACAAATCATCAATAGACAGGTGGCGCAAAAGTCACTCTTCCGTTATTGGTTGTTGAGAGATTTGGAAAGCTAAAAATAACTCTCTCATTCACAATATCCTGTTGAAGGTAGCTGTTATACAAAATAATACCTTGAGGGGAATCTATATCCACTCCATTATATCCAAGATTGAAGACTACACAAAAGATTGAGACATGGATTTAATCAAAATGCTCAACTTGAATGTCAAGCCAAAGCAAAGGAAAATGCCCATGGGGGTCTCATAGATGAAATCTCTCATGGGAGAGATAAAGCTCAACACGGATGGAAGTCATTCTAATTCCTCCAAGACAAAAGGTGGAGTACTCAAAGATGAAATGGTGAAGTTATTATGATCTCCTCTTAATACTTTAAAGACAATACACCTCTACATGTAAAAACATATGTACTTCTCAAGAGTTTGAAAATTTTCAAGAAAAATCATTACCTCAAAATTGAAGCCGAAGTGGACTCCAAAATGCTAATCAATCTCATTAATAGAAAGAGTGAAATGTGGGAATTAAAAACAGAAATCTACAAAAATAAGTTACCTTCTATCTAAAATAAAGGCCTCCATAAAGTACATATATAGAAAAGGTGATTTACTTGTAGATAAACTAGATAATCAAGACAATCTCCAAGAAAGCCATATCTACAATGGGTGCTTTGCATTGAAGTTCTTTCGAGGAATTGTCAAGATGAACAAGTTAGGAACATATTATCTATGATGCTCCAAAATGTTGCTTTAAACATGTTTTCTTGTATTTCTTGTATTTCTCACATCTATCTTTGTTCATAATTCAATTGGAAAAGAAGTATCCTTCATGCATTTTCTTTTTTTTTTTCATAAGTTGCTTGTAACCAATGAAATTCCTCCACCAAAAGTGAGGTTTCATTTTTAATAAAATTATGCCTTAAAACTAGCATTAGCCAAAAGAGTTTTTTAAAAAGATAATGAGTAAACCACTATTAAAAGGAATAGCCTAAGTTACTTATTTTATATAATATCATTTTTTTTATTGGGAGTGCCCCAAGTGGGCTTACTTGTTTGATCCAACTAGTTTGATCAAACCAATTTGGTCAAATAGTTTGATCATCCTAATTTATTTTGGTTAGATGTGTTTTTATTTTGTTGGTGGAAGAATGTAGAAAATAAATGGAAAGCAAGTGGAGTATTTCCCAATACAAACAACCATGGAAAAAAAAAGGAAAAGAGAGATTTATCCCACTTTCTCATATTGAATAACCCAATTAGGAGTAATGTGTTTCTCTCTCTCTCTCTCTCTCTCCATCTCTCTCTCTCTCTCTCTCTCTCTCTCTCCTCTTCTCTTGGTAGAATTAAAAAAAGAAACTAGTCTTCTCCTATTCACTCTTTGGAACACAAAAGAGAGTGACATGGTTTGATACCTTCTATAATGCAAAACAAGATGATGAAAATTACAGGTTGTTGTCTCTATAATGTAGATAATATCTCAAATATAATGTTGGAGAGATGAGATGAATTGCATGGTTGTGTTTGGGTGCATTACTGAATAGAGGTAAAGGAAAGATAGTTTGTAGGTGACTTCAAAATGTGGCACTTACTACCTGGTATGCATATTGGAAAAGAAAAATCACTTGAGTTTTATTGTTTTATGCATTGATAGATTGATTATCTACACCCTCATTGTATCCTTGTCGAGTGTACTATTTAAGTACATAGATATGACCTAAGGTTCAATTTGATTTTCTCTCATCCAAATTGAACAATTCTCTCTAATAAATTGTGTGGAATTTCTATGTTTGATATTGTGTGTGGTGTGTGCAGTGTCTGATCAATTGTGTGTGTAAAGTGTGATTTGATTGTGTGTAGTATGTGAGACATCTATGTAGAAATAATTGTGTGTGATTTTTGTGTGATTTGACTATGTTGAGAAGTGTGTTTACGATGTGTGTATTTGGTTGTCCACAAAATTGTGTGTATTACAATATTGAATTTTATGTTGTGTAATAATAGTATCTTTTGGATATTTAATCAATTTCTAGTTTTTGTTGTAATCAACATTATGGATTGGTTTTATATGGAATATTATATTGGTCATTTTATTTAGATTTTTTTATGAAATTGAATAATTTATAAAACATAAACCTATTAGTTCAAATTGAATTCCTCAAAAACCCATTTCTTGCAAATTGACCAAATTGTACTTGGTTAAGTTTTAATAACCAATTTGATATTTATGTTTCCAATCCTAACGAGTGGCATCATAGTAAGGTTGTATGCTGGAGGTGGTTAGTGATTGAGTTAATATTAGTTGAATTGAATCTTTAATATGGGAGATCTTTATTACTCTGATATGATTATGGTGGACTCAACTAATTTCCTAGTCTAGAAGAGAAAAATTGTGGACCTCTTGATGGTTAAAGATTTGTATAACCTAGTTATCAAAGATCCAAAAGATGAGTAAGAGAAATTGACAAAGAGTACACTATAAGGCTCTTTCTATAACTAGGTAATATTTTAGAGCTAACGATTTCCAACATTCTCCAAGAAACGAAGAGAATATTTTATCGAAAAAGTTGAAGTCAATAATAAATGAAAAAATACATCTAGGAATAACATGATATGAATCAATCATTTGGTGAACCTAAAGTATAAGGATGAAAATGATATGACCAGACATTTGAATATTATGGAAAAATGTGTGAACTAGCTTGCATTAATGAAGATATTCTTGGAAGACAAGTTACTTGTCCCATTACTCCTCACTTTGGTTCCTAATAGATAGAAAATTTTGTTGTGACCATGAGTGCCTTAGTATCAAGTTGTGTCCTTGTTAGGAAATTCTGCTCTCAAAATTTATGATTTCTCAAATTCAGAAGAAAAAGAAAATAGAAAATGCAAATGATATATCCACAATCCAACAAACCTTGACAGAAAATCAAACCACAGCAGAAACACATAAAAATAACATGGTTCACTAGTCATTTAGTACGACTAGTTACATCCACTAGAAAAATGATTATACGTTTATAGATTATAACCAAAAATGTTTTACCGATTTGTGAGCAGCAACAGTCACAAAGAAAAATCACATAGAGAAAAGAAAAATGAGGAGATGAACAGTTCCACAAGAAAAATTACAGCATCAAAAAAAAGAAATAAAAAACAATTTATATTAAATAGTTTCTCAATATTCAACAACAAAGTAGGTTGGATCAATTGGATGGATCGGGTTGTGCTCCAAAAAAAAATTTTGCCCACTGACCAAGCAGTGGGACCCCTATTTTTATGTTATTGCTGCATTCCCAACCTTTCGTTATTTTATTTCATGCACTAATAAAATATTGAAATAGAAAATATTTTGGTTATGCAAAATAGTTTATCAAAATAAAATATATATACAACAATCCTAACCATGAATATGGTTGTGAGCAACTATAAAGTGGGGAAGGATGAAATTCCTATAAGTGATCTTTGTGAAATTCATCTCATGGTTGGCCTTAGACTACTCACCAATATTAGATGGGTAGATTGTTAGGTTTTCCCGAGTGGGTAGTAGTTTGATCAAATTAGTTCAGCAAAACCAATTTGATCAAATAGTTTGATTGATTTGAATTATTTCAAATTGGGTTGCTTTTATGCTATAGGTGGAAGAATCGACATGTTAAATGGAAAGATGAATGGAGCATGTCCCATTAAAGAGCACACCAAAATGAAAGGAAAATAAACATTTATTTGTCTCTCACCTATATTGAGTACTAATAAAATAAGAAATAATGTATTACTCTCTTTTTTTCTTTCTCCCTCTCATCTTGGTAGAATGAAAAAGGATAGAAGTCCCTTCTCTTCGCTCTCTAAATAAAAAAAAAAGTAACCTGATTTAATATTTTTTATAATGCAAGATGGGTTAATGGAAAATAGATTTTGATGTGCTCATAATTTGTATAATTACCCAAATTTTATTTTTTGAACTAGGTAAATTGATTTCTCCTATTCAAATTGGAGGGATTTATATGTATGTGCAATCATGTATCCATGGTTGTTGTGCTCAGATGCATTGCTGGATAGAGGTGGAGAGAAGATGTTTTGGAGATGAAATTCCTCCAAGTGATCTTTGCAAAGTTAAAGTCATGGATGGCCTTAGACTATTCACCTATGAAAATAGGTAGAATGAATAGGCAGAATGAAGAGTTTGCTTGAGTGGGTAGCAATTTGGTCAAATTAGCTTACCTAAACCAATTTGATCAAATAGTTTGTTTTATGTGAATTATTTGAGTTTGAGTCGTTGTTATGTTGTAGGTGGAAGATTATAGAGGATAATAGGCAAATGGATGGAACATTTCCCAATAGAGACAACAATTACAAAAAGAAAGAAAAACAAACATAAATATTTTTCTGACCCATGTTAACTAACCAAACTAGAAATAACATCTCTCCCAATCTCTCCCTCTCCTCTCTATATGATGAAAAAGGAAAGTAAAACTCCCTCTTTACTCTTTGAAACACAAAAGTGAATGACATGATTTAATGTTTTTTTAATTCAAAATAGGATGATGCAGAATAGAGGTTGATGTGCTCTATATTGTGAATAATTAATCAAGTTTTGTTATTTTTGAACTAGAAAATTTGATTTTTTTCAATTCAAATTGGAGGGATTTCTTTTGCAATTGTTTCTGTGTGGTTTTTGTGCTCAGGTGCATTGCTGAATAGAGGTTGACAGGGGATGTAATTCCCACAAGTTATTTTTTTTTTTTAGTTGAAGCCATGACTAGCCTTAGACTGCTCACATATGATAAATTGGAAGATTTTTTGGTTTGTCTAAGTGGATAGTAGTTTGGTCAAATTAGTTCAACTAATCTAGTTTAGTCAAATAGTTTGTTTGTTTTCTATTATTTGAGTTTGAGTTGTTTTTATGTTGCAGATGGAAGAATCTAAAGGATAAACAGAAAATGCATTGATAATTTCCCATTAAAGACAACTACAAAAAAAAAAGAAATAACATCTCTCTCTCTCTCTCCCTCTCTCTGTCTCCCTCTCCTCTTTGTAGAATGAAAGGACTAGAAATCCCTTCTCTTCACACTTTGATATAAAAAAGAGAGTGACATGATTTAATACTTTTTATTAAACAAAATGGACTGATAAAGAATATAGGTTGATGTGCTCTATAATGTGGATAATAATGCAAGTTTTGTTATTTTTTGAATTGGATAGATTGATTTCTCCAATTTAAATTGGAAGGATTTCTATGCACAATTGTTTCTGCATGGTTATTATGCTCAGGTGCATTGCTGAATAGAGGCAAAGTGAAGATGTTTTGGAAGTGAGTTCAATGGGACACTTAACTTGATGTACTTATTGAAAAAGTAAATTAAATTAACCAAGTTTTATTATTTCTTGAACTGGATAGATTGAGTTGTCCCATTCAAATTGGAAGAATTGCATGTTAAATTTTTAGTGTTGTCATGTTAAATATTATGTGTTGTGTTTTTAGTGTGTGATTCGATTGCTTTTGTAGTTGTGCAAAAAAGTATGTGTATTGCGTGTTTGTGTGTTATTTTGCTCAAGTGCATTTCTGAATAGAGGCAAAGAAAAGATATTTAAAAGGTGAATTCAGCAGGAAACTTGCTACTTAGTACCCATTTTGAAACAGTAAATTACTCAAGTTATATTATTCTTTGAAGTTTGAACTGGATATTTGATTTCTTCAAATCAAATTGCAAGAATTTTTTTGTGCAATTATGTATGCATGGTTGTTGTGCCCAGGCGGATTATTGAATAAAGGTGAGTAGATGTTTAGAAGGTAATTTATGTGAGAGACTTGCTACTTGGTGTACATATTGGAAATGCATATTATCCTATGGAAATGCATATTACCCTAGTTTTATTTTTTTTTTATTTTAATTTGGATAAATTGTTTTCTCCATTACAAATTGGAAAGATTTCCTTGCTAAAATTTTAGTATTTTTTTTTGTTTTATATTATATGTTGTGTGGCCTATAATGTAGATAATTATTTAAGTTTTATTCTTTTTTAAACATGATAGATTGATTTCTTCAATTCAAATTAGAGAGATTTATTTTTACCATCGTGTCTACGTGTTTTTCATTCATGGGTGCATTATTGAATATTGGCGGAGAAGAGATATTTTGGATGCGAGTTTAATGAGACACATACTACTTGTGTACATATCAAAAAAGTAAATTACCAAAGTTTTATTATTTTTTGAACTGGAAAAATTGATGTCTTAAATACAAATTGAAGGGATCTTCATCTTAAAATTTTAGTGTTGTCGTATTTGATATTATGTGTTGTGTGTGCAATGTGTAATTCAATTGTGTCTGAAATGTGTAATTCAATTGTGTCTGTAATGTGTAATTCAATTGTGCGAAAAAATTTATGCGATGCGTGTGTGCATGGTTGTTATGCATTATTGAACAGAGAAGAGAAGATGTTTTAGAAGCAAGTTCATTCGATTATTTGTTAAATTGTGTACTAATGTAACTTAGTTATTCCATAAATATATAAGTCATATAAGTAATAAAATAAACATAAACTCATAAATTGATAGCATAGGGTTTGTTAAGAAAATGTGATCAAGTAAATATGAGTTAACTAACTATTCTAGTTTGGAAGATATAATTGGGTCTTAGATACATTAGATGCTAAGATCGGTTTACTTGTGTATGATGATGTTTTCTCTGGTATTGTGTTAATGTCATACTTCATTATTGGATGAATAGTAAGAGACTATAGTATCTCATGCCTTGTCAGCATATAAGAGGTGAGTAACCATGGGTTGTCATTATCTTGGATAATTCTTTTGTAGTTGTGCCCCATGTGTACTTGTCATGTGTCTTGAAGCTCCATATCAGCATGCCCATTTGTCATCCCATAATCCATTTCTTTTAGACAATATGTCAACTATCCTTGATGATTTTTTTGAATATGCATCTCTTTTCTCTGGCCTTAAATTATCCTAAATGAAATACAATGTTATGGTCATAATAGCATTTTTATTTTAGACTTTGTAAGTGTCATACTCACGGCAATTAACATACATCATCATAGAAATTTCACCCATGGAAACCACATAAAAGGATTATGTTCATAAGGCTATCACTTTCTAATGATTCATGTCTCCTTATGTGTCTCTCATGGCTTACCTATCACTATCTACCACAACTAATACATAATTACTAAGAATAGAAGAAATCTTAGGTTAGATGTTTTATAAACCCCACATATCATTTTAGGACAACCCTTCTAGAAGATACACAATGGTATGGTCATAATTATATTTGTATTTTTAGCTTCATAATCATTATACTCACATTAATTAAACTTACATTAACTTGGAGATTTCACACATGGACCCATCACACAAGGAAGAGAGTTGGAAGTCCATCACTTTTTATTTATTCCCACCTCAAGTATGCATTCTATGGTTTACCTATCATTGTCTACTATAACCACCATGCATAAATTCATTGGATGGTGTAACCCACTATCAACATTCTAATAAACAATCATATCTTTCAATATTCAATACATAACAGATTACAAGTATCCATTATCAGATCATATCTATCATATATAATTAAATAAATCAATCCTAGATTCTTTATTAGCCTAATATTTGAGAGAAATTTAATGGAAGAAATTAAAGAATCATCTCATAAATCAAGTATTTCCAAGGTCAGCTGACATTAGGTACAAATCTGATCCTCAATCCACTTTGTTTCATATCTTGCTTGAGATTGTCTTCATAATCAAAGTGGAAGTTCACCTTAGTGCTACTAATTTTATCATTTTTTTTCATCCCTAATTCTTATGAATATCTTTATGTCCAACTTTTATATTCTTAGGTCTTATCATTTACTATAGTTAATGAATTTAATGTCATGACACTGGGTTGAAGTCATAGCAAATATGACCTTTGATCATAATGTCATAGAATGTCATGAAACATATCATGACTTCTGCATGCAACCATGAGGATAAAGTCATAGAATGTCATGAAACATATCATGAATTCTGCATGCAACCATGAGGATAAAGTCATTGTGCTAAAAAATTCATGAATTCAAAAAATTTCATGCATAAAATTACTTAGAAAAATATAATTTTGATTATATTATGATCATGTTGTGGTATAGAAAATATGTCGTGGCTTCACATATTATCAAGCATAAGCTGCCATGACATGAAAATAATATAATGGTGGACAATATATTTAGAGTAATTATGTCTATGACTCCAAATAATTTCATAGCTACGAGGAAAGCATTGCACATTAGAAAGATTTTATAACTATGTGATAAAGTAGTAGCATGCAATGAAAGTCATAACTTATTCATATAGTCATATCCAAGAAAGGATACCATGACTACTTCTTAAGTATGTATGAGTATAAAGGTGTCAACTAACTTAGGTGACTCATGCACGGCCTGTGGCATGACATAGTTTAATCATACATGGCACACCACAACATAATTTAAAACCATTTCTTGAAGTGTTGTGGGCCAACACACACCATGGCTTAGGCCATGTCGGACTAATCTTTTTGGTACGATAGTCTTGGCACGACATGACTCGACACAATGACCCATGCAAGCTAGTTTTGGCCCGACTAGCCAAACTAGCTAGCCAGGCCTGACCCAAGCTAAC
Organism: Sapria himalayana; assembly: GCA_029783825.1. Classification (NCBI taxonomy): domain Eukaryota; kingdom Viridiplantae; phylum Streptophyta; class Magnoliopsida; order Malpighiales; family Rafflesiaceae; genus Sapria; species Sapria himalayana. The sequence continues at coordinate 1,031,712 of JAREIK010002300.1, read as the reverse complement.
CTGGATTGACCTAGTGTAGGTTGGCCAAGCATGACCTAGCTTGACATAATCCAACATAACCCAACATGACCTGCCCAAAAGTTATGCCAATGGGCCATGTAGGGTTGCCCCTTTTTGAACTATGCTAGCATGGCATGGTCCGTGATAAAAATATCATGTCATGCCGGCATGACATAGCCAATGATAAATATTATGTCATGCCTAGCACGACATAGTGGCTTGGACATGCCACAAAAATAGGTGGGATTTGTATGGAATGGCCTATTTGACACCTTTACGTAATTATAAAAAGAATGTTGTGATATTGAAAATATCATGACTTTATATCACTTCTTTGCACATCATTTTCATTTTTCATCGAGTCTATCATTTATATCTAATTTTTGGTTGATTTCACAACTATTCATAAAAATTTATCAAAATTACAATCTCATAAAATATTTATTATTAAAGCATTTTTCTAGTATAAACACATTATGATATAGCTGAATAATAACCATAGAATTTTTATACCTTGAGTTGTTAACACACATGTATAGGAAAAGTAAATTGCCCATATTTTAAAATTTTTTGAACATGATAGATTAATTTCTCCAATTCAAATTAGAGAAATTTTAATGGTAAAATTTTAGTGTTGCCATGTTATATAGTATGTGTTGTATGTTTATTGTGTGATTCAATTGTGTCTATAGTGTATAATTTAGTTGTGCAAAAATATTTATGTGCAATGTGTATGTGCATGGTTGTTGTGCTTAGGTGGATTTATGAATTGAGTAGAGAGTATATGTTTTGGAGACGAGTTTAGTTGAATTTTTGCAACTTGTACATATAGGAAAAAGTAAATTATCAACGTTTTATTATTTTATGAACTGGATAGATTGATTTCTCAAAGTCAAATTTGAGGAATGTCCATGACATAATTTTAGTGTTGTGTTTTATATTGTGTTGTGTGTGCAGTGTGCACTTTAGTGCAGTTTGCATGGTTGTTGTGCTAATGCACATTGCTAAATAGATTGGAGAGATGTTCTAGATGCAAGCCTAGTGGGACACTTGCTACTTGTTGTAATGTTTGGAAACGTAAATTTAAGTTTTAATATGTTTTGAAATAGATCGAGTGGTTTCCCCAATTTTATTTGGAGGGATTTCTATGTGCAATCGTGTATGGATGGTTAAAATGCTTAGATGCATTGTTGAAGAGAGGCATAGAGAAGATGTTTTTGAGGCGAGTTCAGTGAGACGCTGCCTTGTTTTATGTATTGGAAAAGTAAATTACCCAAGATTTATTATTTTTAGAACTAGATTGATTGATTTCTCCAATTAATATAGGAGGGATATCCATGGTAGATTTTTAGTGTTGTGTTTTATTTTGTGTTGTGTAGCAGTGTTAAATTTTATTGTGCAAAAAAAATCTATGCGCAATGTGTGCATGAAAACTAAATAATAAAAAAAATCATAATCCAATTTGAATTATGATATATTTATATATGCAACCGTGTTAGCATATTTATTGTTCTTGGGTGTATTGCTGAATAGAGTCCGAGAGAAGTTTTGATGGTGAGTTCAGTTGTGTTTATTTAGTTTTCATATTGGAAGTTTTGGGTGTGTTTTATTCAGTGAGACACTTGTTTTACATATTGGAAGAGTAAAGTACCGAAGTTTTATTATTTCTTTAGTTGGACATATTGGTTTATCCAATTCAAATTGGAAAAATTTTCATGATAAAATTTTAGTGTTGCCATGCTTGATTTTGTGTTTTATTAACAATGTGAGATTCAATTGTGTCAGTAGCGAGCATTTCAGTTGTGAAAAAAAATTCTATATGCAATGAGTTTGTGCGTGCATGTGTGTGTGTGAGTGCGCGCACATGATTGTTGAGCTAGCTACATTTTCAAAAAGAGACGGGAGCAGAGATGTTTTGTAGGTGAGTTCAATGGAACACTTGCTATTTGTACATATTGGAAACTTATGTCATCCTAGTTTTATTATTTTTTTGAAAGGGATATATTGATTTTCTCTTATTCAAATTGGTTGGATTGCTATGTATAATCATGTCTGCATGGTTGTTGTGCTCAGCCGTATTGTTGAATAGAAGCAGAGAGTTGGTTTGGAGGTATGTTTAGTTGGACTCTGGCTACTTAGTGTACATATTGGAAATGTAAATTACCCAAGTTTTATTATTTTTTGAACTGGATAAATTAATTTCTCTAATTCAAATTGTAGGGTTATCCATGGTAAAATTGTAGAAATATACAATTTAGTGGGTAGGATCCATTATCTGATCCAGGGGGTAATAAGCCCTAATGGTGTGCATTATAACAATGCTTTGATGGATCATAATTGGTGTTTGTATCTCTTACATCAATATTCTTCACCAAGAAGATTATCAGACTTAAACAATATCCATTGTGCATGTTTTTCGCATGCTAGAGTCCTTTGACATAATTATTTGGTTTTTGGTAGCCCTGCCACATTTAAATTTTCTTTTATATAAGTTTAATTTTATCATTTTATAGAATATATTTATGTGTAGGTACATATAGTTTCATATATAGTTAAATAATGGGTTCCTGAGCATTATTCGCATCTAGCCATGCTCCATGGGCATGTGACATGTGATCACGTGTCAGGAGTGTTAGGTCATGGAAGCATGGTTTGGGCACAACATGACCCGTGCCTAGCTGGTTGGCCTGACCTTGGCTAGGTCACCCTAGACACATGGCAATTAGGCTAGCCATTGCACCCAGATGCAAGGTGCTAGTTGGGATAGTGATAGGTAAGTTCATAAGCCACAAGTGACCAAGCATGACCCACACCTAGCATGACCACATGGGCACATGCTTCCATGAGCCCCATGAGTAGTATTAACTAGTTGTAGCAATCAAGCTAGGTGGCTCAGCCAGGCACAACCCACCATGTTGTCCTGCATCAGATGACTTTGGCATGAGTCCCACAAAAAGATGTGTAGTTTTAGGGTTGGGGATCTATGCATCATGAACCCATGACCTTAGTACATTGCATGACATGGCATAGAAAATTAAAAAATATTGTGGATCACAAATAGGGATGCTTGTGAATAGATGCTATCTGAGTTGACCCACAATCTTCTATGGCATAATAGTTATTCCTATTGTTGCATCTAGACCATTGCATTGCAATCCAACTATTTGACAAAACTAGCCGTCAAATGATAAAAAAAAATAAAAATAAATGGAATATCTAAAAAAACGTTTGACCTATACTTTTTAATTACAAATACAACAAATTTAAGTTTATTTTAATACAATTTTTTGAGTATCTTTTATTCTTTAATAGTCCGAAAATTTTCAAAATTTATATCCCTTTTAAAATTTCACATCAATGGATATATTATATAAAAACTATTTATAAGTACATTGCAATATATGTCAAGTTCCATGTTTTTATTTATTTATTAAATATTCTTATATTACTCTTCCTTCTAAAATTATAAATTTAGAGTAATATTGATAAATTTATCTTTTGTTAACACCTAAAATGAATCCTAGTAAATTAAATAAAAAAAAGTTGTTTTTGAGGACTTAGAATTAGAGGTGCTAACTTCATTTAGTTTACTTTCTAGGACTCACCATATAACTAAAAATCCTAGTCTAAATGGGTGATTTTATATCGTATTGATCCACTTTAATATAAAAAAATATTAGAGCAATTGGAAAAAAATTAAAAACAATGTAGCTACTCTAAAAAAATATATAGCTACAAAATTTGTTGTGAGACTAAATATTTTTGAAGGAAAATAAAAAATATACCAAAAAATATAGTGTATTAATGTTTGGCAAACCAAACTTAAGGTCACAAATTTAATCTACTTCAATTTTATTGTCTCCCTTCATGAACAACCATGAGTTTGTATGAGAAAAATAACTACATTGATTGATAGCATGAATCTTTCACTAGGTCTTGTGGAAGATGAGATGTTTGTATGTTTTATGCAAAATTTATTCAACCAACATATTATAAGATTTTCAGGTCGACTTGTTGAAATGATATTATAATAACATTTTAAATTTTGATAAACAATTAATACTTGAGGATCTTAGAAATCATAACATCGTGTTGTAAGTGACCTCGGAAATATGTGTTAGTAAATTTTTAAATTACAGTGACTATGGATGCAATAAAAATAAAAATGTTAAACACTAAAATTCACTAGGATCCAAGCAATTTGATGAAATTGATTATTAAAAATTTAAAAATTACCTTTTGTAGGTTAAAGTCAATACATTGCAAGATGAAAATATCATCTAAAGGTATATGCATGAATGGTTAGCAAATGGGGGTGGGTGTGATAGCACCTTGTGGAAAGTCTTTGTCCCACAAAAATGATTTGATTTATCCATACAATTTGTATTGATTTCTTTTCTTTTGAGATCTCTTTGAAAACTCTCAAAATCTTGCCAAAAAAACTCTCTATGGTGTATCTTTAACTCTTGAAGTATCTCTATACATAGATTTCATATTTTCTTTAATTAAAATATTCATTTTTTTAAAACTAATAATTTTATTCATGTTGGAATCCATGGTGAATTCAGGTTAAACGACTCAAATATCACTACTGTGATGAGAATTATTGATGATGTGATCCATGTATTAAATCTCATAGTGGGTCAAACAAATATCATATTCTTAATATATATCTATGTTCTAAATAATATTATATGTTCATGATCAACAAAACATAATCATCTCTCAGAAAATATAATAATCTTACTTCATTATTATTTCCATAATAATGATTGACTATGAACTATTTAGAATAGTATTCTTGTGTCATAAGATTTTACTATCAAGTCACATGCTTAATGACATAAAACAAAACTAACTATTCAAGGATATCATATATTAAGTTACAACATAAGCTAAATAGCAAGATAAAATGATAAATGTATCATGTATTAAATATAATGTGCAATGACAATATATATGCTTCTAGATTAGGGTATACCACTTTAGACTCTCAAAAAAAACATGTTCATATCCATCATAACCTAGTATGCTCAATCAAATTGGAAATTAAAAAATAAACAATTAGGATTTTGTCATAAACTTAGTTTCCATGATTGATTTGTCATATATGATTATATGATAACTATCTTTAGAGAAATAAAAGTCAAAACATAATATTTAATATCATATCTGATAATAATATAAATAATAATATGTAATAATAAATTTATTCATAAGAACTAAAATAAAATATCCAAATGGTAAAAATTTTCATGTTAAATATATGTTTAATATTAATTATTTAATAATCAAATCAAATTAAAATTAATTTCACCTACATAAGAAGTCAATCAGGCTTTTATCAAATTTATTCATACATCTATCAAACTATAAGAAATTCATTTTTGATGTGAGCCAAGAGGCCTAAGAAATAAAAATTTGAACATGATATCCAATGTTGTTGCACTTCAAAGTGCCAATTATTGGAATCATTGGTGGCTAAAATTTATTTTATCCAATTTCATAAATACTAAAATTGATATCATCCTAATAATTTTATATGATTGACAGATGAGTTTTGTATTGTTAAAATTACTTAAGATTTTTAATGATAAAATAAATATATGTTCATTTGTATACATTCTTACATTTTGTATTGCAATTAAGCTAAGAAACACGGACACGGACACGGGGGATACGAGATGGCAGGATACGGGGGTATGACAAATTTTAAAAAACTAGGATACGGATACGACTAGGATACGGCATGATAAAAAAAATAAAAATAAAAATTATTAATTATAAATATTATGTATTTTATAAAATTCATTAAATTAAATTAAAATATTTTATTATATAAAATAAATATATATTATTTATTTTATAAAATAAAAATATTTTATTTTATTTTATTAAAATATTTTATTTTATGCACATCCCCACACAAATACGGCCGCCCCTGCCTACCCCTCAAACACGCCTGCCCCTATCTCTCCCCTCAATTTGCACTGCCCCTGCCTCTCCCCTCAATTTATGCCGCCCCTGCCTCTCCCCTCAATTTGTGCCGCCCCTGTCTCGCCCCTCAATTCGCACCGCCCCTTCCTCTCCCCTCAAAGCACGCCCGCTCCTGCCTCTCCCTCAAATTGCGGCCGCTCCCTGCCTCACCCTCAAATTGTGGCCGCTCCCTGCCTCACCCTCAAATCACGCCGCCCCCTACCAGTGACCAACGTCGCCCATGCAGCAACGTTGGTCACCCGACATCATCGGACATCGGGCACTACAGGCATGGATACGGCTACCGTCTGCCAACGCAACTATCTGATACGCCACGTGGTGTATCGGATACGAATTGTGCAATGATACGTCACGTGGCGTATCGGACACGTATCTGTGCCATGTCCGTGTCGTGTCCACGTGTCTAGGTGTAGGACACGGGAACACGACTGTAGGGAGCCGTGTCCATGCTTCCTTGCAATTAAGTATATAATCAACAATAGTCATGGACTTCAAAAATACATAGAACATTCTCCATCTAATGAAATAATTATAGAAATGGGAAGAATATTTTTTACCTATTGGTCAACCACAAGGAAGCACGGACACGGCTCCCTACAGCCGTGTCCGCGCGTCCGACACCTGGACACCTGGACACATGGACACGACACGGACATGGCACGGATACGTGTCCGATACACCACGTGGCGTATCATTGCACAATCCGTATCCGATACGTCACGTGGCATATCGGATGGTTGTGTCGGCATACGGCAGCCATATACATGCCTATAGTGCCCGACGTCCAACGACATCGGGTGGCCAACGTCGCCGCATGGGCGACGTTGGCCACTGGCAGGGGGTGGGCGCGATTTGAGGATGAGGCAGGGAGCGGACACGATTTGAGGGTGAGGCAGGGAGCAGACACAATTTGAGGGAGAGGCAGGAGCGGGCGCGATTTGAGGGGAGAGGCAGGAGCGGGCGCGATTTGAGGGGAGAGGCAGAGGCGACGCGATTTGAGGGGAGAGGCAGAGGCGACGCGATTTGAGGGGAGAGGCAGGGGCGACGCGATTTGAGGAAAAGGCAGGAGCGGCGCGATTTGAGGGGAGAGGCAGGGGCGGCGCGATTTGAGGGGAAAGGCAGGGGCGGCGCAATTTGAGGGAAGAGGCAGGGGCGGCGCGATTTGAGGGGAGAGGCAGGGGCGGCGCGATTTGAGGGGAGAGGCAGGGGCGGTGCGAATTGAGAGGAGAGACAGGAGCGGGCGTGTTTGAGGGGGAGGCAGGGGCGGCCGCATTTGTGTGGGGCTGTGCATAAAATAAAATATTTTTATAAAATAAAATATTTTAATAAAATAAAATAAAATATTTTTATTTTATAAAATAAAAAATATATATTTATTTTATATAATAAAATATTTTAATTTAATTTAATTTAATTTAATTTAATTTAATGAATTTTATAAAATACCTAATATTTATAATTAATAATTTTTATTTTTATTTTTATTTTTTTTTTATCATGCCGTATTCTAGTCATATCCGTATCCTAGTTTTTTAAAATTTGCCGTATCCCCGTATCCTGCCGTGTCGTATCCTCGTGTCCGTGTCCGTGCTTCTTGGGTCAACCATTCCACTACTTTATTATTTAGTAGTATTTAAGGATATGAAAGTTGAGTTAGAAAGCATTGGATACATTTTGAGTTTCATGAAAAATTGTATGAAATGATCGGCAAAACCTATAGGGTAAAATACATGAATGTAAGAACTTATATAAATATTATGAAAATTAATATATTAGTACAACTTGTTTGGTATGTCAAATACCAAATAATAATAATTATTCTGATAATTATACATTATGTATTTCTAGGAAAAATAGCATTAAATAAAAATTTTTCATGAAATTATATTTTTGATTGTTTATCAAGAATAGTAGTGAAACTAGTTGGTTTTTATATGAACTATAAGACTTAGTGAAACTAGTTGGTTTTCATGAAATATCTAAAGTCATGGTTATTCTCAGCATCATGACTTCATATTACAAAGAAATGCATGAGTCATGATTATTCCTAGCATTGTAAGTTGTGACAATGTAATATAAGAAAATGATCAAAGCCACAACTCATTCTCATCACCGTGACTTTGTGTTACATGGATGAAATGCACAAGCTATAACAATTCCTAGCACAATGACAATCTAATACATGAAAGAGGCCAAAACTACAACACATTCCTCATTCCATGCATTTGTGCAATGGAAAGAAAAACTAAACCCATGCCTACTTCCATGACTTCCCACTCAAAAATCACACCTAATTATTTCAATATAAAAGTCAAAATCATGGAAAGAAAAAAAAAACAAGGAATTAGGGCACAAAATGAGAGGTAAAAAATTATGAGTTTGGAGCAGAAATTCACTCAATCACAAAAATATCCATGGGAAAAGATATAATGTAAGGTTTAAGCATTAATTTCACCCACGCTCCCTTCCTCCCTCCATCCATCTCTCTCTCTCTCTCTCTCTCTCGTATCTCTTCTCCTACTTCTTTCCTTTGATATAATTTCAACTTTAGTGAAATATGACTCTTTTCGCCAAAAATAAATTGATTCTTCCCCTTCAAGAATCAACTTCTTTTGTTTTCTATCTCATTTCATCCCTCTTTTGGATGCTCAACAATGTCAATGAGGACACCTTAAAAAACATTTTTATTATGTTATCATTCATATGAACTCCTTCGAACTTGCATGGTAGGGTAATCATGACAAGATAAATTATGTAGCAAACAAATTTACCCTCGTGATAATTAAGAATATTTTTCTGAATTATTTTACTTAAATTAAAAGTACAACTAATTGAGATTGCATAAAGCAAAAGTGTCTTCTACCAAGTGATGGTCAAGACATGAAGTGTAGGCTAAAAGGAGAATAGAAAATACAACCATACTTTACTCACCTCTGTAAGTTCTCTATGCATCAAAATTTCATAGTCACTCTTTGAAGTAACCCTCTATTTTCTCTATCCATCCATCAAAACTTTTGCAATTTCTTTGAAGTTGGATTGCTATTTTAGGGACTTGAAAAGTATGTTATCTTTTTCTACTAGTAATCCAAGCAATTCATTTTAAATCAATCTATCAAAATTTTAGGTACTTATTAATGAGAGGTCACGATGGTGGAGGATTGTCGTAACCTTTTATTGAGTGAAATTAGATTAGTAGCTGGTTTGAAACTATTAATCCTAACAATAGTAAACTTTTTGTATGGATCTGTGTCAAGGTGTGAGTGCATATAAAAAGAAACTTCCTCACACTAAAAAAAATAACAAAAAATAATATTTTCTTATGTTATCTTTCAAGCAGTACTACATTGAATGTCCATAGCTAGAAAATTATCAATTTTGTTTTTTTACTTTAATTTTTACTATAGATACCTTCATTTTCATATAATATTTTACTTTATTTGTCGTTATTTTTTTAGTATCTGCCAGTAATGATATGTATAAAATTAACTAAATGGTATTTTCTGCATGCACTCTCAATAATGATCACACTTCTCCTTTATTTTGGCCTTGATGTCAAGAAATATCATGGCTTTTTTAGTTTTAGTCATGACATTAAAAGCCCTTGTAGCTTCTTCAACTTCTTTGACTTCCTCTCCTTCAACTATTATGGCAATAATCTAGGAAGCACAGACACGGCTCCCTACAGCCGTGTCCACGTGTCCGACACCTGGACACGTGTACACAGTACGAACACGACACAGATACGTGTCCGATACGTCACGCGGCATATCATTGATCAATTTGTATCCGATATGTCACGTGGCGTATCGGACGGTTGCGTCGGCTGCCATATCCATGCCGAGAGTGACCGACGTCTAGCGACATCCGGTAGCCAACATCGCTGCATGGGCGACGTTGACCACCCGACAGAGGCGGCAGGCACGATATGTGGGGAGGCAGGGAACGAGCACGATTTGAGGGGAGGAGGCAGGGATGAGCACGATTTGAGGGAGGGGAGGCAGGGGGCGAGCGCAATTTGAGGGGGGGAGGCATGGGCGGGCGCTATATGTGGGGAGAGGTAGGGAGCGGGCACAATCTGTGGAGAGGCAGGGGCGGGAACAATCTGTGGAGAGGCAGGGGCGGGCACAATCTGCGGGGATGCAGGACTGGCATATAATAAAATAAAAAAAAATTATATTATAAAATAAAAAAAATATATATTATTTTATAAAATAAAATAATTATAAATATTATATTATAAAATAAAATAAAATATTTTTATTTTATAAAATAAAAAAATATATATTTATTCTATAAAATAAAATATTTTATTTTATTTTATTTTATTTTATAAAATACCTAATATTAATAAAAAAAATAATTTTTTTTTTATTTTTTTATCATGTCGTATCCTAACCGTATCCATATCCTAGTTTTTTAGAATTTGTCGTATCCCCGTATCCTACCATATAGTATCCCCGTATTCGTGTCTCTGTTCGTGCTTATTAGGCAATAATAACTAATATAAACTATATGGTAGTACTTTCCTCCTCACTAACTTTGATATCCATAATAACCAATGGAACTTCCATGGAAGTATCTTCCTCCTCATGAAGAATTATATCCATACTAACCAATGAAGCTTCCAAAGTAGCATTTTCATCCTTGTGAATAATTATATCTTTACTCACCAGTGGAATTTCCAAGATAATATAAAAAGTCATCATTACTATATGATAATATTATTGAAACTACTAAAAATAGAATTACGAATTTTATTAGGTAGTTATATTAATTTAAGTTATTAAACCAAACTAAACATCAGTCCTCTGTAGTGATACTAAAAACATGGAGCACAATGGTGACTATTCATCCTAAAAAGGAATCCTCGACAAGAGTACCTAAAACTTGTTTTGACTTTAATAAAATATCTTATTTTTATGGTTAGGTACATTTCAAAAGCTAGTTAGATGAGAGTATCTCAACCAATAATATGTTGAAAGTATATAGATTATACAAGTAATAAAATAAAACTTTAGTTTAAATATAAATCACACATAGATTGTGCTCAGAGCTAGACCAATCAATGATAATTAAGATTTATTCTAGTAAGTATGGAAAATAGGATTTAAGTCATAAATCCTAGATTCTAGAAATAATTAATATTTTTATATGTTGTAAAATTTTAATTAACATTGTTATTGTTATACTCAATAATAGAACAAATGCTAGATAATTATGAATGATACCTTGTTGTACCAACATATAAAATAGTTATCAACTATTGAGCAATGTACCAACATATAAAATAGTTATCAACTATTGAGCAATACCAAATGATTATCTCCTCATTGGTGTACACTTAGTATTTTAATACCAAGACAACAAATCATCTCATTTTTGAGGTCATTCACAAATTTTTTACCTTTTAAGTAACTTTTTAACTGCCCTTAATGATTACATCGAATATGCATTCTTATTCTTTCATCTCAAGTGTCTTTCTAAATGAGAATTTATATGGTAATAAAAATGTTTATAGTGTCGATTTCATTATTTTATGCATGCATAATTAACATATAATTTCCCACATATTTCATTGGTGTCAATCATATGCTTTGCTGTATATATAATTTATTTTTGATAATCTATTTTTATAACTAAATATTTTTATTTTAATATTTTCATATAAGTACAGGAAATAAAAATATTAAGAGGCCAAAGATGCAGTAGTAGCACAAAAAAAAAGATTCTACTGTCCTGTCGACGGGCCAAAATTTTTATAGTAGAGTTTAACCCATTCGATGATCCAACCTACTCCGATTAATTAAACCAAGAATGTTGTTAATAAAAATGTTTTGTATTTTTTATTTTTCGGGTTGCTGTTTTTTTTGGATCTAGAACGGTTCACCACCACCACCACCACCACCACCTCTCTCTCTCTCTCTCTCTCTCTCTCTCTCTCTCTGCGCGATTTATCATGACTATCACTGCGCTGCACATACTGTAAGACATTTTTGGTTTAATCTGTAACACATATGTATTTTCTGGTTGATGTAGCTAGTCGTACTGAGCGACTAACGAACCACGTTATTTCTAATTTCTGTCTTTCATTTTTTTTTTGTTTCTGTCATGGTTGAATTGTTGATTGGATATATATATCGTATGTTGCATTGTTGTTTTGTTATCTTCTGTATCTTAAAATCATAACCGTAGGAGCACAATTGCCCAACATGCTCGAAACTAATTCATATAAATCTCACCACCATACAAATCAATTTCAAACATGTCTAGTGCATGTATTAACTATTACCATCCCCCACTATGATAGATGCCTCCCAACTAAAGGTAAAATCATAAAGAAAATATTATATTTACCACTCATACATCAATTAAAAGTTAGTTTCTCTAATACATACATAATTGATTGCCTTTTGTGTATAGACAAACTCATTCTTTTTTGAATAGAGATCGTAATTAGATTTAGTCTACGACACTATAAGTGCATAGGTCATTCAAGTAGTAAAAAATAAATGTAAGTCCAAATATTATAATTATAGAGAATGATAAGAACCAAATTTCCAGCTACCTAAGCTACTAGAGATCATAGTATTTGAACCATTAAAAAGGAGGTTGTCAGTTGCTAACTAAAAGATATCAAAAATAAAATACTAAAACTCAAAACAAAAGATCATAAGTAATTCATAAGAATAAAATAGATTGGATCAGCTTTCTTGCGAAAGCTGATACTAACACAATGTGTTATAGTGTAGCCAATCACTTTAGATTTATTTATAATGGTTTATTTCTATAGAAAAGTTAAAATTTGTAAAGTATTTTTGTCGTATAGCCTTAAATCTATCCTTGTAGCCGCACCTTTCACTACTTAGAATGTCTAGCTTCCCTAGAAGCCTAGGATTTAAAGGGGTTACTCGTATTACACATTGTCTTATGAGAGTTGGGTACATTCTCAATACTTCATACCTTTTTATAATGAATACAGATCTCTTGCTTCCCAAGACTTAGGTGTTGCAAGTCTCTACAAATGGTTGGTACCACTTCATTTAAATGCTTGAAGATTTTATCTTCCTTTGAGAGGATCCAAGTCAATACAAGGACATAGATTACTCGAAAGATTAAGATGGTATCTTTAGTGATTCATCTAGAGAGCCACTTCATTTTCTCATCTCTTAGTTGAGGTGTCAACTGGGCCGGGCCGGCCCTGTGCGGCACAGGCACGGCATGATTAGGCCGTGCAGGGGCTGGCCCGGCATGGAAATTTCCCATGCTCGAGCCCGTGTCGTGTCGTGCCGAGGCCAACCGGGCCTCATACAGTGTCTGGCCCGGCACGGTACCGTGGCCAGTTGGCACAGTACCTCGGCATAAGCAGAGAAACCCCAATTTTTTTTAAATTAGGGTTTCGGCATTGCGACGGCACAACCGTAACCCTAATTTATTTTAATGTAGGGGTTCGACTGCGCGGCGACGCGACGGCCCATACCGAAATCCTAATTTTTTTTTAAATTTAGGGTTCGGCCCGACCGGGCCGAACCCGACGAATCATGTCGTGGGCCCGTGCCGGGCTGAACTCCACAAAATCATGGCCCGGCACGAAATCAAGGCCGGGCCTGAAAAAAATGGGTCGGGCTGACCTGGCATGTCCCGTTTGACACCTCTATCTCTTAGTAAAATGGGGATTTCTCTATATGAACAAGTATAGTTCTCTTGTTTCCCACTATTAGCCTCACATTTTCCTATAATAGGTTGTTCACTGACCCTAATGATATCGCCTTCTCTAGGTCACTTAAAGAGCCTCTCAAACATATGGATAAGATACAATGAGTTAATGATATTAGGTTCTAGCATGGAGAACAAGTAAATGAAATACACACTGATCCATTAGATTTGACTTTTTGTTCAATTAACTCACATTGAATCTCATAGAAAATAATTAGATTGATTCAGTGAAGCTTTCGCATGGATTACAACCAAATGTGGACTATATATAGTAAAGAACAAGATGAGTGTACCTTGCCGAATCATACGATTTCATGTGATTATTCCTATTTAAATTCAATATAACTAGTATATATCATAAAATCATAAGTAATCTTTGTTCAGATTCATGCTTCTGACAAGTAGAGTTCTAGATCCCAACAAAATGACTCAAGAAATGCTATTCTACTCTAGATCTAAGCTAAAAGAAGAAAGAAAAATTAAGCAGTGTTGTCAGCTACTAGTCGCCTAGCCACCTCCTGAACTTTTCATTTCGAAAAAAAATTCATTTTTATATAGTCTATATCAGTCCTAACTTTTAGGGTTATTTTGGTAAAAATCCAGAATGATCAGCCCAACTTCAAATTATCTACCGTGACCTTCATATCTCTTTTTCTCGCATTTCATTATCATGCCTAACTTTTGATATCATGACTAAATTTATTATTATGACCAAATATTGATATCACAATCAAATTTATTGTCAATGTCAAATATTGATGTCACAACCAAGTCTGTTGTCATGACCCAATATTAATATCACAATCGAGTATATTCTTATGACCAAATTCTACCATCACGACTAAGTTAGTTGTTGTGACCAAATGTTGTTGTCACGACCAGCGACCAAATATTGATGTCAAAACTAAGTCAGTTATCATGACCAAATATTGATGACATGACCAATATGATATCTCGACCAACTTCACTATCATGACTAAGCCCGTTGTCATGACCATGTCTCCATCTTGAGATTCTTTGTTATAAGTCTTCTTTGTTGGAATAATAGTCTTTTTATCATGACCCTGCCTCGATCATCCTTTCTTGGTACCTAAAAAATACTTAGCAACCAACTTTGTCTATTCTCCTTTTTGATTGTTTAACATCATTCACTAGTTGTAACTTTATTTTAGTTCTTCTAATTTTAGTCGTAACAGAGTTAATTTTCTCATGACACAATTGATTTAACAAATTTTCTAGATTTTTGCTGTCATTTTCCTTCTAGCTGAAAACTTTCAAAACCATGAAAAAATTATTTTTCTAACATTTAGCTATAAAATCAATATGTAGATTAAAAATTCATTTTTTTCTTCTGGAAGTAATTTTGATATGATATCATGAGATTTATAGTATAAGGTGGAAAGGTTGTGATCATTTCTCTCTAGTCCTTGTTAAATTCTAACTTCCTCCCATTGTTGCTTTATTATTTTGAGCTTTTCCTTCCAACTGTCTTCCATGAGTATCTGACTTATTTCCAACTTCTTTTCTTCTTCTTCCATATCCTTGTTCATGGAGATTGGCATCTCTCTAGCTCTTGAGGTTGTTTCCTCCATTCTCAAGTTTTCATTTGCTTCCCTGTTTTCAATTCTAAATGAATGTAGTAAGTACACAAAAGGGCTTCTTTCTTCTAGTGGTGCAAACCTAATTCTAAAGGGAGTATGGGTTTCTTCCTCTTCCTGTTATTTATATTATACCTTGTTATGAGTATGGGCTTGTTATGGTGCCTGTTCAAAATTCATCCACGGGTTTCTTCCTCCTCTAAATCATCCTCGGCCTTAAGTACTTCCTTTTGATGTGTATTTCTTGGCCATTTAAACACCCCTATCAATGTTAGAGGAGAAACTTTTGGACATATTTTTTCTTTCCTTCTTTCATTCACCCCAGCTGAAAGGAACAACTTGGTGATCAATGTAGTTTAAGGAATCAACCATTTTCTGTTACCCTTATGGTATCCCAATATTGAGGTTTCTAGGATTGCCCCAATATTCAATTTGTACCCCTCTATATTGTCATACAGCAACAATGATTTTAGTTCATTGATGGATCACACATGATTGGTTAGATCTATAACTAATAAAATGATATAAAACCAAACATTAACCTTTTCTGTAAGATCTCATCGATTAATAGCCTCATGTACTTTTCTTTTGCTACTCTCTTAATTTTCCTTGCTATTTGTAAGTCTTTTAATAATTTTGTTATAGTATGGGCTATCCATCATCCTCTTAAACCTAGACTTATCTTTTTGATGCTTGAGTTAGTATAACTCATTAATGGTGTTCTATCCAAATAAAACTCATACCCCTGTGACATAATTATTTTTCTTTTTGCATTGCCACCAAATTAGAGTATAACTCTCTTACCATAGAAAAATATCCAAGTCTCTGATGCTCACAGAAGACTTTCAAACCTAGTTATATTATTTTCTTCTCAATGAATGGGATAATTTTTTCAAATCTTCTCTCTCCGATAAAACTTTTTTGAGAGTAATGTGTCTGCCGAATGGAGTGTGCTTCATCATAAATGAATGTTTCACCTTCTTTCAATTCCTCATGTGTTTCAACCCATTATCTCTTTCATCTTCTTTCTACTAGTGACTCTGATTCATCTGAAACTGCTAATTCTCTCCACAAGCTCATCTCTATTGGAGGTTTTAACTGAACTTCCTCTCCTTGTTACTTGTTTTTTTTCCAATAACTCTACTAGGTTTAAAATGAATTTCTAGTTTTCAACCATTTGATTTTGGAATAAGGTTTATCAAAGATTGTCATAATGAAAATGATGATGCTAGGTTTTTTGGTTCGAAGGACCCACAATACACAATAAATTTGTTGAGTTGGCTCAAAATTCAAGTACTCATGTCACGATGTTAATCTTGGTGGGACATCAAGATTAGTGTGCATGTGTCGCAACTTAATTTCTATCCAGTGAATGTGTCATGACTTTTTATTTATTTATTTTTTTTTTGCCTTTTATTTATCATATCGTCGTTCAATCAATTATTTTATGTCACGGTATACCTAAGTTTATCACAACATAAAGTAACCTTCTGAAGTTAATTTATATTTGTCACAACTTGCTTAAAATAGTGGTCAAGTTGCGCTATTCTTTCTTTTGGTCACACCATATGTTTCTACCATTTTATCTAATCTGTCAAATGAACACTAATTTCTGTCCATTTTGACCTCAAAAAATGTTGTCATGATTGAATTGTGTTGTGACATGAGTTTACCTTGTCTTTCAATTATCAATGTATCATCAAAAACTATGTTGTTACCAAAGTTAAGTCTCTTTTCTTTATTTCTTGTCATGACCAATGCCCATTTGTTGCAGCTAACAAAAAAAGTATCCTTCTTTTTGGTTGATTGTGTAAACAATGTCATCTCTAATTAAATCCACCAATCAAGACCATATAAGCCCTTCTCTTTTTTAAAAAAAATTCTTGCCCTCCAACTCACAGTCAAGCCTCTTTTTTAAAATTTAATTCTAAGAAAAAAAGAATAATCCCTTTTCAATTTGCTCTTCTTTTTCAGCTTGATTGATTTTTTTCTACTCAATCAACTTTTTATTATGTGTTGATTTGTCTTCAATCCTATAAAATTCTACTAACCCTCATCAAGAAATACATTAACAATGAATTCTAATCTACAAAATAATAATAATAATAAGAGAAATAGATGAATTTAAACACACAAACCAACTTATATGGGTTGCCTCCCATAAGCTGCCCAGTTTTTATTTCCTAATTGAACTCTATTGGATGTTGTTTCTTGCTTCGGCACTTATTCCCTCTATAAATATTTCCTCTCTTCTGAACTCATTTTCTACTCAAGTAGTGCTTAAGTCTTTGAATATTCACCTTAAACTCGTCTCCGGTACTTATTCTCACTATTACTATCCCAAAGTTTGTACATGTTACTACTATATATGAACCACTCCATTTTAACTTCATCTTTCCCAAAAATAATTTTAGTCTGAAGTTAAAATATAGAACGTAATATATTTCCTTGAATTATCTCTTCAATATCATTTGATCAATCTACTTTTTTGTTTATCCTTATAGATTCTAGCACTCTCATATGCTTTGTTTCTCAATTCTTTTATAGTCTTGAAGTCAAAATTTAATTGTTTGATAACCCATATTGCCTTGTATTTCAATTCTAAAGGTAGGTGATAAGATTTTCCAAAGATAATTTGATATGGGGACATTCCAAAAGGAGCCTAAAATATAATTTTGTAAGCTCATAGTGCATCATCCTGCCATAAATACCAATCCCTATTGAGCATATAATTTTTTCTAGAATCCTTTTAATTTCCCTATTGAAAATTTCTGCTTGACCATTAGTTTAAAGATGATATGTCAAACTTAATATACGTTTAATCTCGTATCTGCTCATCAATTTCTGAAAAACATTGTTGGTAAAATAGTTTTCTACCCTACTTATAATAGTTCTAAATATCCCGAATCTACTCAAAATATTATTTTGCATGAATCACATCACTATATTAGCATTATTCCTAAGAAAATCAGCTACTTCTATCCACTTTGATACTTAATCAACATTTAGAAGTATGTATACATTTTCATACGATGATGGGAAAAAGGTCTTATGAAATCTATTCCCATACATCAAAATTTTTCACCGCCAATATATCTTGTAGGAACATTTCATTACTTATATTAACATTCCTCATTTTTTTAGTATTGATCACACAATTTTACCCATTCCACAATCCTTAAAGATAGTAGGCCAGCAGAAATATGATTGAAGAATTTTGTGAGCTATTTTATCTCCTAAAAAATACCATGCATATGATGATGCATGACATTCTTTCAATATCTTATCTTTTCTTTGTCCCAATATAACTCTCATTGCAAATCAATGGCATCACACGTGAGTTCATAGCACCAATCATGACCAATTTGGTGTGGTTATGATTTGAGCTTCCATTAGTTTGGTTCTGATCTCTTCAACCACAATCTGGCAAAACTAATCAAAATGGAACCTTATGTTATTTTCCAGCAATATACACAAGGGTCTTGATATTTTTGAGAAGTTCTTTATAAATCTTCTATAAATATAGTATGTCCCAAGAAACTCCTAATTCCCTTAATTTTTGTGGGAAATAAAAAAATTTTTATTATAAAAACCTTTGTTTGGTCCACTTCTAAACTAGCTACAAAAATTTTGTACCCCAGGGGAATGCCTTCAGTTATCATGAAATGAAATTTCTCCCAATTTAAGGCTAAATTTATGTTCTTACATCTTTGAAAAACTAATTTCAAATTATGCAAGCAATAATCAAAACTGAATTCATACACTATGAAGTCATCCATGAATATGTCCATAACCTCTTCCATCAAATCTGAGAACATTGGTATCATACACCTTTGAAATGTGACAAGATCATTGCGTAACCTGAATGACATCATTCTAAAAAAAATGTACCAGAAAGACATATAAATATAGTTTTCTTCTGATCCTCAGGTGTAATAGTAATCTGAATCTTGAATATTTATCAAGAAAATATAAGTGAGGATATCTTGCAAGCCTATCTAATATCTGATCAATGAAGAGCAATGGAAAATAATTTTTCCTAGATACTGAGTTTAATTTTCTATAATCTAGGCACACCCTCCATCATATTATATTTCATGTAGGAATTAGCTCATTTTTTTATTTCTGATCACAGCGAATCCACCCTTATTAGGAACCATATGAATTAGGCTCACCCAAGGGCTATATGATATTGCATATATAAATCTAGCATTCAACCACTTTAGAACATACTTTCTGACAACTTCCTTCATTATGAAATTTAGTTTTCTTTGATACTCTATTGAAACCCTTGAATTATTCTCCAATAAAATTTTATGCATATAGATTGATGGACTGGTCACTTTCATACCTTTTATACACCAAGCAATAGCTTCTTTATAGTTCTTTAACACCTTCAACCGCTTTTTTTCTTCAAAATAACTTAATGTAGCAGAAATAATCCTAGGTTTGGCTCTTTCTATTTCTAGAAAAGCATATTTCAGATGATTTGGCAGGTATATTAAATGAAACCCCTCTGTACTCATCCCCTATTGATTTGCCTTCTTTTCACTAATGTAAGAATTTTCACTATTGTGTTTATTCAGGTTCAAAATAGTTTATTTACATTTGAAACTAGAACTAGATGTCACAAAATCAGCATTGTTATTCTTAGGATATCAAAATTTAATCTCATTTTATTGATTGAAAGTGAAACATTACAATCATTTTATAGTTAATAATAGTTTGGACTAATATTTTTTACTAACATGTCATCATGAACCTCAGCATCTATTTGATCAAGGTTATTATCATTTTGAAGTGAACTACCTCATTTCTAACCCTAAGAGTAGACACTCCCTTCTACACATCTATCAAGGCAGCTCCAGGTGTAAGAAATAATCTTCCCGGCAATAATAAAACTGTGTGAGTATTCCTCCATGTTTAGTATAATAAAATCTACCAGGAAAATAAACTTTACCATCTTGACAAGCACATCTTCCAAGATTCCTTCAAGTTTAGTCATTGTTATGTCTATCATTTGCAGGGTGACATGGGAGACAACTTCCCCAAACTTAACCTATTTATCACAACAAAGACACCAAATTTATGCTAGCACTTGAGTCACAAAGATCTTTCTTGAATTCAACTTCTCTAATGATGTATGGAATGGTGAAGCTTCTTGGATCCTTCATTTTTCTAATAATCTTCTCTAGATGGCTATACTGCATATGGCAATCATGTTCATCACTCTATTTTTAACAAATTTTCTCTTTTTACTTAGGATGCCTTTTAGAAACTTGGCATTAAGTGGAATTTGTGCTATTGCCTCTGAAAAATGTAGGCTAATTTCTATTTTCTTAAAAATCTCCTGAAACTTAGAGAACTACTTTTCTACTTTAGCGTTTTTCAATTTCTAAGGATATAGAACTTCGTTCCTAGATATCTGAGTTGTGTCTTTAAGATTTCTAGTTCCTTCACATGCTGCAGCACTGATTTTTCAACTTCTTCTTTAGTATTCTCTGAACTTTAATTCATATATCAACTTTCATCTGACTTTAGGTTATTCAATTCCTTCCCACTTTTTAGTTGCACAACTATGTAGTCTCTTGGATTCTTCTTGGTATCACTAGGAAAGGTAACTTCATTCTGACTTTGCAAAGTTAAAGCTAACAGTCCTACTTGAGTCTCCATATTTTTGAGGAAAGCATTGGTATTTGCTTGAAAAATCTATGTTTTGGATTTGAAAGCTTCCAATTCAGCTATTTTATGTTCATGGATGCTCAGCATCCTCTTGTTGTCCCCCATGAACTTCAGCATTTGTTCTTCAAATGATTGAGTCTTTTTTTGATTATGATTATCAATCTTATTTTCTTCTCTTTTATGCTACAACTATTGGAACCTTGATGGAACATATCCTTCCTGATAATGTTGATCATACCTTGTATCTTGTTATCCTCCTCCACCATAAGAAAAGTACTCATAGTTCCTAAATATTTGTGTATAGTTAATTGGCATATTGGGGTTAGGCTTGAAAAATTAATTCTTTTGTTCATTTAGGTAGTTTACCTTCTCAACTGCATATAAACCTTCCTATTGGCCTTCAACATTGCTTCTATTCACATCTCTTTCCACTACTGCAATTTTATGTGCTAAGTGTATTCTTCTTTCTTGCTTGTCCAACATATTCATTAGTGCATCAAGCTTAGTCTCAATAATAGTCAATCTATTCAGCTCTATCATTCCACTCTCATTACTCTGCTATTCCTCTATGTTGATTTAGATTAAGCTCTTATATTGTATCTCGCAAGGCCTTCGATCAGCTGTCTTGCTTCCTCTGCACTTCATCCTTTGAAAGCTCCATAATATGTTGCATCGATTATTCCCTTAGATGTTTAATTCATCGAGCTGTAGAATATGTCTATTTGCATCTTTAGATCAATTCTGCGTATTGGACTCCTCTTCATCAGCCTCTTATATATTTCCCAAGCAGTATATAGACTCTGCTCATCCCCTTTTATGAAGGTTGTGATCTTTCCTCTTCTTTTAGATGTGAGGGATGGAGGAAAGAACCTTCCATGAAATACTTCTATCAATTCTTCCCAAGCATTGACTGATTCATATGGTAGAGATTCAAACCATGTTGCTACTATATCTCTCAGGAAAAATAAAAATAGTTATAACTTGATTACTTTTAGCCTTACACAATTCAACTCTACAATGTCGGTCATTCTCATAAATATGCCTAATTGCTCATTAGAATCCTCTGATGGATAGCTGATAAATTAATTTTGTTGGCCCATCGTGATCAAAATTAGTTTAAGTTCAAAGTTATTTGCTTCAATAGTTAGCTATCTCACTACTGAATATTCTTCATGGATGATTGGACTTCAGAAATCTTCCATGGTATCTTGCTTTGGAGGTCTTGCTATGTAATCTTGGTCTACTATTGGAGTTGTTCTTTCATTTTCCATTACAATTTTGATTTTCCTATGGCTTCTTAATTAGTGTTCTTCAATCTTAGTATCTAGAGGAAACAAATCTAATTCTTGCTTCTTGTGCATGAATTATTTTTTGAAATTGAAACACACTAAAATCAAAAAAAATCAGTGACATCAAATAAAATTTTATATATAATTATCTATGAAGCTCGAAAAGATCAGTGGTTTCATAAAGCCCTACTATTAATTCAAATTTTTTTGATTTTTTTTTTTTAAATTTTGAAATTTGTTCGAACTAGTATTTCTTTCTTTGGTCTGAATATTAGCTTAACCATTATTTTTCAATCCCCGACACTGGTGCCATAAACATGACAATTTTTTTCTATATTGATCGAATCACTCTTCTTTGAACAAAGATCACAATTAGATTTAATTTATGATACTACAAGTAGATAAATCATTCAAGTAGTAAAAAATAGATGTGAGTGTAGAAATTATTCCCTTAAAGATTGTCAAATTCTAAATTACCAACTACCCAAACTACTAAGATTCACACTATTTAAACCATTAAAAAAAAAAGATTTTTAGTTGCTAATTAAAAAATATCAAAAATTAAATACTAAAACTTTAAACAAATGTCACAAAAAATTTCCTAAAAATAAATTAAACTAAATCGATTCTTTTGTAGAACCTGATACTAACACAATGTGTTGTAGTATAACTAATCCCTTTAAAATTATCTGTCATGATTTATTTCTATATAAAACTTGAAATCTATCAACCATTTTTATCATATAACATTGGATCTCTCCTTGTAGCTACACCTTTCCCCACTTAGATTGTCTAGCTTCCCTAGAAGTCTAGGATATAAAAGGTTACTTGTATTTTGCGCCGTCTTATGAGAATGAGATATTTTTCTCTCTCAATACTTCATACTATTTTCTAATGACTGTAGATCTCTTACTTCCCAAGACTTATGTATTGCAAGTAACTACAAATAATTAGTATCTCTTCCGTTAAATATTTGAGAGTTTTCTCTTTCCTTGATTGGATCAAAGCCAACACGGGGACATAGATCACTCGAAAGATTTAAATGATGTATTTGCTACTTCATCTAGAGAGTCACTTCATTTCCTCATCTCTAAGTAAAATGAAGATTTCTCTACATGAACTGACAAATTTTACTTGTTTCACACTGCTAGCCTCACATTTCTTCTTAATAGGTTGTTCACCAATCCTCGGGATCTCACCTTCTCTATCACTCTGAGGCACTCTCGTACATAAGGTCAAGATACAATGTGTTAAGGGCAAGGAAGCATGGACAAGGCTCCCTACAGTCGTGTCCACATGTCCAACACCTGGACACGTGGACACAATACGGACACGGCATGGATACGTGTCTGATACGCCATGTGGCGTATCATTGATCAATCTGTATCCAATACGCCACGTGGCGTATCGAACGGTTACGTCGGCTACTGTATCCATGCCGAGAGTGACCGACGTCCGATGACGTCCAGTGACCAACGTCGCCGCATGGGCAACGTTGGCCACTCGACGCAGGCAGCAGGCACGATATGTGGGGAGGCAGGGGGCAAGCGAGATTTGAGGGGGGGAGACAGGGGGCGAGCACGATTTGAGGGGGAAAGGCAGGGGCGGGTGCAATTTAAGGGGGGAGGCAAGGGGCGGGCGCTATCTGTGGGGAGAGGCAGGGGCCAGAGACAATCTATGGGGATGCAGGGCTGGCATAAAATAAAATAAAAAAAATTTATATTATAAAACAAAATATATATATATTTTTTTATATAATAAATGATAGTTATAAAATATTATTTTATAAAATAAAATAATTATAAATATTATCTTATAAAATAAAATAAAATATAATATTTTTATTTTATAAAATAAAAAAATATATATTTATTCTATAAAATAAAATATTTTAATTTATTTTATTTTATTTTATTTTACTTTATTTTATAAAATACCTAATATTTATAAAAAAATAATTTTTATTTTTAATTTTATTTTTTTATCATGTCGTATCCTAGCCGTATCTGTATTCTAATTTTTTAGAATTTACCGTGTCCCCGTATCATGTCGTGTCATATTCACGTGTCCGTCCCCGTGTCCGTGTTCGTGCATCTTAGGTTAAGGGTATTCAATTCTAGCATGGGAAACAAGTAAATGAAATACACACCAATCCATTAGATCTAACTTTTTGTTCATTGAACTATTACTGATTCCCATAGAAAATAGTTAAATTAATTCGATAAAGCTTTTGCATGGATTGCAACCACTAGTTGACTACATATATTGAAGAACAATGTGATTGCACCTTTCCAAATCATACGATTTCATGTGATTATTCCTGTTCAAATTCATTACGACTTGTATATCATAAAAACATAAGAAATCATTGTTCAGATTCATATTTTTAACAAATAATTCTAGATCCCAACAAAATTACTCAAGAAATGCTATTCAAATCTAGATCTAAGCTAAAAGAAGAAAGAAAAAATCAAGTAATACTATCAGCTACCAAATGCATGGGTCACCATTCGAATCCTTCTTTACGAAAAAAAAATCATTTTTATATAGTCTATGTCATCCCTAGTTTCTAACGTTATTTTTGTAAGAATCAAGAATAATCGGCACAACTTTGAATTCTATATTATGACCTTCACATCTTTTTTTCTCTCATTTCACTATCACAACTAACTTCTAATATCATGACCAAATTTGTTGTTATGACCAAATGTTGATGTTACAACCAAGTCTATTGTCATGATCAAATATTAATGTCATGATTGAGTTTGTAGTCATGAACAAATTTTTCTATTATGAACAAATATTAATATCATGACCAAACCTATTATCACGACCAAATATTTATTTCATGAACAAGACAATTATCATGACTAAATATTAATGACATGATCAATGTGCTATCTCGACCGAATTCACTATCATGACTAGCTCTATTGTCACGATCAAATCTCCGTCTTGAGATTCTTTGGTAAAAGTCTTCTTTATTGTGATAGTAGTCTTCTTATTGTGACATTGTCATAATCATCCTTTCTTAGAACCTAAAAAATACATTGTGACCAACTTTGTCTTTCTTCCTTCTTGATAGTTATGATATCGTTCCACGGTTGTGACTTGATTTTAATTCTTCTTCCAATTTTAGTTGCAATAGGGTTTATTTTGTCATGACACAATTGACTTAACTAATTTCTTGGATTTCTACTATTATTTTCTTTCTTCTAGCTAAAAACTTGCAAAACCATGAAAATTATAATTTTCTAGCCTTTAGACATGAAATTCATCTCCTATACATAAAAACATACCAGAAAAATAGACTAAAATATTGATGACTTTTTAGCTCATCAATATTGGATTAACCTATAAAAGAATTTATATTTTTGATTTCGTAATCACCATACTTATTATGATTAAACATATCTCAATTTCAGATTTTGGTATATAAGTTTGTCTAATGCATTATGGTTGGAAAGACAAACTTCTTTCTTTTTGTATGCATGAATAAGTTTAATGGTTTACTTATCACTATCCTACACTCAAATCATATACGAACTGACAAATAGCCAAAACTATAGTCTTAGTTTCACAATAAAATATTACATTAAAGTATTAAAATAAGTATTTATCATACATAACTACATCAAACCATCCATAGATTTGTTTTTAGCCTAAAATTGGAGAGAATAACATAAGAGACGAAAAAAAATGTCTCATATAAATATGAGTACTCAACTTTATCACTGGAAAAATCTAGGTTTCAAAACATAAATCTCTCAAAACTTACTTGATTTATCTTGGATTTGCCACTAAAAAGAAATTAGAAATTTAGAATGCATGCTCATCATTTAGAGTTTATGCTTATGCCTTGTATCACCCTTATTACTATTGGATTGTCCTGAAAATAGAGTTGTTGAACCCCTTGATTCATCTTCCTCATGCCTATCATGTATTTCTCTTGGTTTTTTATGGTTTTCTTATGTACCTGAGCTTCTAGTGCATATTTTTTACTTGAAAGTCATGACACTAAATAAAAAGTCATGATTTTGGTCATCTGTTCAACAACACAAAGTCATGAGAAAAGTCATGGAAACTCTTCTCATAATTTCTCCATCAATTGGGTGATAAATTAATGGTCACAATGGTCGAGACATGAAGTGTATGCTGCAAAAAAGAGCACATAAATAATAACCAAACTTGACTCATCTCATGATTTCTCTATGCATCAAAAATCTATATGCACTCTTCTAATTTACCTTTCATCCTTCCTTTCCATCCCTCAAAACTTTTGTAATTTCTTTGAAGTTGGATTGTGCATTTAAGGACTTAAAAAGTTAGTTATCCTTTGCTCTTGGCAATCCAATAAATTTATTTAAAATTAGCCTATTTAAAAAAACCTGATATCCATGCACATAACATGTCTTCTCATCTCTATCTTTTCAAATTGGCATCAACTTGCCTTATGATGGTGGTTTTTCCCCTTTCTCTAAACAATCTTTTTTTTTTCAAAAATTGTTTGGAAGGTGGAACATATTCAATGAAACCCTACTCTCCAATAATACCCTTTTTGGCAAGAACTAAATTCATTCATTTTCTGCCTATTTCCATTCTTAAACCAATGTGGGCATTGTGGCTCGTCACTCCTCGTCAACCATGGATCTCTACTACTTAGTTTTTCTTTTGATACTCATTTCTCCCACCATACTTTTCCTTTTGAGCTTAGAACATGAGTTTTTGTCCAAGATTTGCTATCACAATGTCATACTTTTGTGATTTTAGATTATGTTTTTAGAAAGATTCGAGAGAAAGATATGTTAGGGTTTGAGAAATAAAACATTTTGATGTTGCCATGATATAGAAGCTATCAGTCATAATTTTTAATTTATGAGAGAAGTTATGGTACTAAAGATGTCGTGATTTATAAAATGAGAAGACATGGTAATGGAAGTCAATCATAACCTTTTATTGAGTAAAATCAAATTAGTAGCCAGTTTGAAACAACTAGTCATAATAATAGAGAGATTTTTGTGTGGATTAAAATCAATGTGTGAGGTGCATCTAAAAAGAATTTTTCTTACACAAATAAAAATAACAAAAAGCAATAGCATTTTGGGTTACCCTCTAATTTGTACTATGTTGAATGTGCATAGTTAGATAATCACTAATTTTTCTTTCCCATCTTTATTCTACTATTCGTACCAGCTTTTTTGTGAAATATTTCATTTATTTTTTTTCTTTTTTTATTCAGTATCCACTAGCAATGTTATGCAAAAAAAAATTAACTTAGTGGAATTCTCTACATGCACTCTCGATAAAGAAGGACCTCGCTTCTCCTTTGCTTGAGCCACGACGTCAAGAAATGTCATGGCTTTTTCAGTTATAGCCATGACATTGAAAGTTGTCGTGGCTTCTTTAGCTTCTTTAACTTCCTCTCCTTCAACTATCATGACTATAATTACTACTAGAACATCTATGGTTACACTTTCCTCTTAAATAACTATGAAATCCATACTAACTAATGGAACGTCCAAGGTAACATTTTCCTTCTCGTGAATAATTATATCCATGCTATGTAATGCAACTTCCAAGGCAATCTTCCTCCTTGCGAAAGATTTTATTCATACTCACTAATTGAACTTTCAAGGTAGTATTTTTTTCTCATCATGAACGATTATATCCATGCTCAAGTTATCGTAGCTATTTTTTTTCCTTTTATTTACTTTTCTATTCTTTAATAAAAGTTGAGTATTTATGTAATCAAGTGATGAGCTAGTTGCTAGATATTATCTAGCAAGTGAGGTCTCTTCATGGGTCTCATATCTGAGATCTCCATAGTGCATGTAATCCTGATAGTATAATTAATTTATGTTATCATTAGGAATGAAATTTATGTCACCATAGTTTCATGAATGTGCTTCATCTTAATAAAAATTTGACCCATACATGATCATCTCTATACTTTGGATCCTGAGATATTAGCTCAGTTTTTGAGTTTCACTCTTATTAAAATGGTGGCTGACAATGAAGAAAAGAAAGATAGAAATGAAGTAAAGAAAATAGTCATTATGATTGCAAGATAAATACAATATGTATAATACAAATCTCAGTGAAATAAAAATAAGATAATATTATTGAAACTAATAAAAAAGCAATTCCTTTTTAAGGGCAGTTACATCGACTAAAGTTGAACAACCAAACTAAACACAAAATCCTATAGAAAACAATTATTAGCTATAGTATCAAAAACTTGTCACAGCACCTAATTTTTATGGTTAGGTGCATTTCAAAATATATTTGCAAGGGCATATAATCTAACATGGTTCTGTAAGTATATGAGTTATATAAATAATAAAATAGATATTTAATCCAAATATCAATCAAATAAGTATTACACTTAGTGTTAGATTGATCAAAGATAACTAATAGTTATTCTAATAAGCATAATAAATAGGATTCAAGTCATAAATCCAAGATTCTATGGATAATTGATATTTTTAATATTGATCAAATTTTAATTAGCCTTGTGGTTATGTTCAATCATAGAATAAAGGCTGGATAATAATGAATGGTCTCTTGTCATACCAACGTACAATATGATTTTTAATTATTAAGTCATTCTCAATGATGATCTCCTCGTAGACATCCTTTCAGTATTTTAATACTGAGACAGAAAGTTATTTTTGCTTTGAGGTAATTCACAAGTCCTTACATTTTAGACAACTCATTAACTACCCTTAATATTTTCTTCGAATACACATTATTCTCTTATCTCTAGTATCTTTTTTGACAAGATTTAATGTTATAATAAAAATGTTTATACTTCTAATTTTGTTAGCACCATACTTGCACATTAAAATACACTTTCCATAGTATTTCACTAGTGGAAACCATATCCTCATAACTAACTCACAGAGTTGTTACCACCATATGAATCATTTTTGAAGATGCATGGTACGTGACTTACCTATCATCCCACACTATGGCAAGCAACTCTCACATTAAAGGTGAAATCCTAGAAAAAGATTTCTATTTACCACCCAACATTGGTTGAGGGTCAGTTCCTCTAATACATACATAATAACTTAGCCTATAAAATTGTTTATACTTTTAGTTTTATAAGAACCATGCTTGCAATGATTACATATAACTCAATTTTAAATTATGGCATATGGGTTTGTATCATGCTTCTTAGTTGAAAGGGTTATCACTTCCTTCATTCCTTAAGCATGAATCTGTTTTATAGCTTATTTATCAACATCCCCACTCAAATTACATACAAATCCGCCAATAACAAAAACCATAGTTTCATTTCTATTTAAATGACAAACTATCCATACCAAACATATTTATTACAAAATATCACATTAATGCATTAAAATAAGCATCCATAGCACATAAATACATCAACCCATCCCTATATTTTTTGTCAATAATTAGAAAGAATAACATGTGAGATAAGCATAAATTTGCCTAGTACGAATCTAGGTAGCAAATTTCAACCTTAGGAAAAATGTAGATTTCAAAACCTGAATCTATCAAAACTTGTTCAATTTTACTTGGATTTTCCCCTAGGAAAAAGTTGAAATGTGTGCCTTCCTCATAGGGTTATACTTTAACCTTGTATTACCCTTGTTAATCATAGATCACCCCAAAAATAGACATATCAACTTTAGTATTTTGGTTTTATAACATAAAGTTGCAATGATAGATACAAGCCATGACTTTGTCATCTTTCCTCTGCATAATGGTCATAATAATGAGAAAGGTCATGGTAGATTATTTAGCCTCTACAACACAATCATGGTATTGATGTGTGATCATTGCTTGTACATTTAGTCTCTATAACACAGTATCATAGCACTAAATTTGGCCAAAACTTGTGTATTTTTCTTCTATAACCCAAAGTCATAACATTGAATAATGGTCAAGGCTTTGGGTTTTTTCTTGATCCACGAATCATGATGCTTGTTTTGGTCATGGCTCAAGTTTGGCTCTATATAATATTTTGTAGCCAAAAGTCATGACACCAAGTCAGTATCATGGCTTTGACCTGAGTATTTTGTAATTTGGTAAAGAAAAATTCATGACATCTATAGGTTGTCATGGCATTTCACAGGTGAGATACTTAGTTGTTATGATGTGAATTTAATATCATAGTCATGAAGTTATTTTGAGCTAGTTTGGTTGCTACTCCAAAAAATCTTCACAACCAAAAGAATGTGTTACACAGTGAAAGAAATATGTCAACAAGGTAGTAGAGTCATTGAGTATGATTATCACAACTATATGTATAGAGTTTTGACCAAAATTAGATGTCAAAACCAATCTATAAGCACCTAAAAGAGTAATCAAGTCATAGCATATCATATGTTATGACTTCCATTAATTTTCGCTCCCCTTCTTCTCACAAACTCTACCAATTTGTACATTTTACTCTAAAACTCTTGATTTTAGAATTTTTCATTAAAATCCTCAAAATCTTAATTTTTATGAAATTGTTATAAATAAAACACTCTTTTAGGGAAACACGACATAAAAAACATACTATATGGAAAGTATTATTTAATATTTTACATACCAAATAGGCAACAACCAAAAAGGGAGATCTAGAGAAACCATCCACTTTTATGCAATCATACGAGTACTCTAGAGTAGATTTCCCCTTTAAGTAGCTTGATCTTAAGTGGAAGTCACACTGCTAACCTTCCTTATCTCATTGATATTTATTTTTGTTTTCATGGATATTGTGGTATTTTAATCTTATTGTGTTGATATTGTTTGTGATGGATGAAAAGTTATATATATTTTTTATAGGGGATTAATTGCTTAAGAATGAGCAATCATTTTAGTGTGTAAATTTGTTTGGTATGCCATATATAGAATAAATATTAATTATTTTTATGATTATGCACCATGTATTTACAATGAAAAAAGCATTAAATACATCCATTTAATAAAATTATAGTTTTGGTGGATGATGACAAATAATATTGAAATTAGTTAGTTTTGTAGGAAATATAAAACTTAGTAGATTTATTGAGTAAAAAGTAGTAACAAAGTATGTAAAGTTATAGTATTTATTGAATACGACTTTGTTACCCCTCTATGAGCTTATAAGGTAGTTTTGGGCCCTATTATCAGCTAAAACTCTACACAAATAATGATGACAATCTTCGTACACCATGATATTACCTCCTTGTTAATATAATTATTTTATTATACAACACATTATTTTGGACTAGAAAATTTTTTTGGAGTTGTAGCTACAATAACTAATTATATTTTTTTTAACTATGATATTAGTTTTGTATTACAAGAACCAAGTAACCCAATAAAGTTAAAAATCATTACATCTTCTAGGACCGTGACTTTTTCACTACAGAACTAAAAATAAAAGAAAAGGCTGCAAATTTTCTCCATCACTATGACTTTTGGCTATAGAATATTCGAGAAAGTATTTACTAGAGTCATGATGTTAAAGAGACCAAATCTATTATGACTTTTGGCTAGAGTCATGATGGTATGATAATTATGACTTTTGGCTGGGGATAATTACATCTCTATAATTTTCAGGGTCATGATGTTTTGTTCTTAAGAAATGTTAAATGCTATGATCATTCTCTGTACTATAACTTTGAGTTATATATATGTAATGCATGAGCAAAAGTTATTCTCAATACTATGACTTCATGTTAAAGAAACAAAATTGATGAGCCACAATTATCCCCAGCATCACATCAACTTAATGCAAGAAATAGACCAAATATATGGTTTATTCCCAATTTCATGACATTATGTTAAATAGAGAGAAAGCCAAAGACACAAAATTCCTCATTGCCATAATTTCACACTTGAAAATCTCACCAAGCTATCCTAGTATAAAAGTTAAAATCAAGGAGGAAAAATAAAGAGTTAGAGCATGAAATGAGAGGTGAAAAAACTATCATACCATCTAATAGCAATTTCATAGCTATTCGTCAAAATTCATCAAATCTCAAAAATTATGAAATCAATCCAATTATTTTTTTTTCTCATGCTTACATACTATTTAATAGCATCATAAATACTCAAGAATATTTAATATTTTAAGTAATGAACAATGATGCATGATCAATGACTAGCCCATTAAACCCAACCTAATGCTCCAAACCTAGCATGCCATGCATGAACATGGTTGCCTAGTTAGCTGATGGGTAATGCTGAGCTACAATAATTAAAGCATGATAGGCTAGCAAGGTGACACAATTTGGCCTGGGAAATATGTATGTTAATCTTTGTTTGGAATTTTAAATGTAATTGTACCAAGTTGTTAATAGGAATGTTTGTTTGATGGGATTACATTTTTTGCATGCTATTATGAATTGTATTAAATGTGAATGAAATGATTGTCTACATGATGTAAAATTATGAAATTTGTATCCATCTAACAATGGCATTGAGATTAAACACTTGTGGCTATGCCCGTATAATTCACAAGTTGAGTTTAAAAAAGCATGTTGTACCCTATTGATTCTAATATCCATATCATAGCATCTACTTAGAGCTAAGGCTTGAAATTATGGGGATTTCATGTTTAACACCACATCTATATATTTTTGAAAATTTTAAATAAAAACATAAAGATAAGAATTTTTGATAATGTTTACATCTTGAATTAGCATCAGAAGGCTAGTGATATTAAACCCTTGTGGTGACAATCATATAATTTATAAATTGAGATTGAAAGAACATGTTGTGAGCTTTTAATTCTAATATCCATATCTTAGCATATACTTAGAGCTAAGGCATTGAATCATCAGGATTGCTAGTTAAATGTCAAATTTATATATTTCTGAAAATTTAATAAAAATATGATATTATGAAATTTTGATAAATTTCACAAGTTAAGTTTGTAGCAAAAGGCTAAAAATAATAAATTTTCTAATAATTTTGTATGAAATTGGTATTATAAGTAAAAAACATTTATTTTATTTTTATATTAATTTTATTAGATAATTTATTAAAATAAAATTATATGATGTGTGATAATGATTCATGATTAGTACATGTTTATTTAATTATTATTACAACAAGAAAAATCTTATTTGATGAAAACTTATGGACTATGGACCAAGATAAAGAATGTAGTGAGAGTGAGGATTATTTAGTAAATTCACACACATGCACCCACACACATATACACACACACACATGCACACACATGATTCTTGTAATGCATATATTATGTTGTAACTACTAACTCACTAGGCACAAGGACCAAAATCAAATAAAGATATAATATCATCACAAAGATAAGTAATGACAAAGCAAACAAAATACCAAATTTGTATCCAAGAATAATTAACATTGAACGATTTGTTATGCATTATGATATATTTGGAATAGATTAATAAAAATTTTTAATATAAAAAAGAAAATAAAAAACACATTGTTAAACAAATACAAAAAAATGATATAGGTATGAAAATAGATAATGAATATCTACTAAAGAAGGTGAGGGATTTCCTTGGAAAAATAATTTTAGGGAAAACAAATATCATGTCAAATATAAGTTCCTAATGAAAAAAAAAATTACATGTTCGGAAATACTCAACTACAAAATTGACTCATTATTTATTTATCTTGTTCATGGATAGTATTTTTTTCTGATGATAATATTCATTGAAGGTTAAATTCAAATATCATAAAATTAGTGAACATTTTAATTAATCCATAATAAAAATGAGTTTTCTAACAATCAAACTTTATGAGTAATCTAAAATAGTTTTCGCCAAAATGTTTGTATTATTTAAAATATGTATTTGAATTTTAAATCTCAAAAAAATAAATGTGTGTGAAAATAAGTGTTAGGCACCAATAATTGGCCTAGCAGTCTAGGTTGGTTTACATGCCCGAATGGCCCAGCCCATCAGCTCGATCCATGTCCAAGAATGCCTATGTCTATGTGGGTCACATGACTATTTCACATTGGCCTAGCATAGATACAGATTTATTGTTTGTGCATGACACATGCTCTATGGTGAATCAAACAGCTCTTTCTTGAGTCATCGTGAATTTTGTGAGCATTCAACTTAAAGGTATCAAACGGGCCGGCCCAGCACGGCACGGCCCGTTTTTCACGAGCACGGTCGTGCTACCGTGCCGTGCCAGGCACGGCACTGTTCCTGTACCGTGCCGTGCCCGGCACGGCACGGTTAGATTTAGGCGGGCACGGCACGGCCCGTAGGCACGGCAAGGCCGTGCCGTGCCGTGCCGGGCACGCTCGGGCACGCCTTGCCAAACACGGTCGTGACTCGTGTTTGGCAAACACGGTCGTGACTCGTGTTTGGCAAACACGGTCGTGACTCGTGACTCACGACTCACGTCACGCCTCGGCACACGTGACACACCGCCAGTGCCACGCGTGCCTGCGTGAACCGGCACGGGATGGACCCGTGCCGGGCCAGGCACGGCACGGGTCGTTCTTAACCCGGGCACGGCACGGGCCCGGGCACGGTTTAAGAACGTGCTGGGCCGGCCCAGGCACGGCCGAACCGTGCCTCGTGCTGGGCCGGGCCGGCCCGGCACATTTGACACCTCTAATTCAACTATTGGATGACCACTTCCAAATGTTTGTAATACTTTTATTTATTTTTATTACTCTTTTTATTTTTTTATTTTTTTTTAACTGAACACCCACCAAAATTATTTATAAATACTTCCAATTCATTCTATTTTTCACAACATAATTTTTTTTAACATTTTCTTCTATCTCATATCTCACATTTATTTTCACAAATGAATCATTTGAAAAATTCAATAGTTGTGTAGAAGTACAAACCTATTCACTACGCAATCCAAAAGTTGTATAGAAAGCATAACCTACATGACACAATCATTATTTAAAATATAAAAGAACCACCAAGACTCACTTAGTTTGCTCGTGAATTCTTTGATGTAGAGTATAAAGCATAAGCCGATGACATTATATCAAAATGAGCAAGTTTTAAGTTATGCAGCCCAATATTTAATGAACTACGATATTAAAAAGTTAGTAGAAAAATTACTAAGAGTGATATGTTAAAATATTATCATAAAAAACACATGACACTAATAAGTTTTTAAAACTCAAAAAATTCTTGTTTGAGACTAACATTTGATATTTGAGTTGCTAGGTCATATCAAGATTATATTAATATAGTTTCATATTATTTAAATCCTTAATGGAATTTACAAAAAAAAGAAATATTATTATTAAACTTGTTAATAATAGTCATGCTACTCAAAATATTGCTAACCATATTTTTAGTGTTTTAAGAGATTTTGGAATTTTAGTCATGCTACTTGTGAATTCTTCGATGTAGAGTATAAAGCATAAGCTGATGACATTATATCAAAATGGGCAAGTTCTAAGTTTTTCAGCCCGATATTTAATGACTTGTGATAAAAAAAAAATATGTTGAAAAACATCATTAGAAAGGTACCCAACACAAACAATGCTAAAGTTCAACAAAGATGGATTGGTAAGTAATTTTTCTGATGATTCTTTAGTGTCTAGAAAATCTTCAGCCCATTTAATAGCTTTTACTGATTTGCCTATTTTTTTTTGATAGATTAGTTATGACAGACATGTTTTTGGAGGAATATTTATTATGACGAACATATTTGGCTTTCGTTTTGTCCACAATATTAAAGAGTTAATCGAAAAATAAATTGGGATATGTTAAACTATTATCATAAAAAATGCTGACACTAATAATTTTTTAAAACTCAAATAAGTATAGTTTCATACTATTTATATCCTTAATAGAATTTGCAAAAAAAGAATTATGTTTAAACATGTTAATTATAGTCACGCTACCCAAAATATTGCAAACCACAGTGTTTAAGAGTATTTGGAATTAGCAACTATATTATATCAGTCATGCTTGATAATGCATCTGAATATATTGGTGGTATATTTGTAATACAGAAATATTTTGAATGACAAATCATCAACCTCATACAAATTGTGATGCTCCAATTTGAATATATTTTTCAAATACTTATACAACTAAATTTGAAAGATATTGCCAAGAAGAAGGTTAAAACCCATAAAAATTAGAATGGATATAGAGGTAAAGTGGAACTCTACCTACTTAATGTTAAAAGATGTTGTTGGATATAAAAAAAAATATTTTAATATTTTTTACTTGATCTAAAAAAAAGAGATTTTATTAACTAATATTGATTGGTTTATTATTGAAGAAATGATAAAATTTGTAGAAATGTTTTATGATATAAGTATTTTATTATCCAATATCTCATTTATTTATTTTTCTCAATTAATGTTTGCTGCTTTATTATTTACAACACATATAAATGATGATTCAATTAGGTCAATAGTAGAAAAAATAGAGGTAAATTTTTATGAATACTAGAATTATGGCAATATTTATATATTACATTGTGTTGTCATTGTTTTAAATTCTAAAATTAAAGTTATTGGTTTATACATATGTTGTAACTCATGATGTTTAATTTTAAACATAAGATTTGTATGCCCCATAATTTTTTTTCATATACTAATGTGGAATAGAAGTTGTTTGAAATTATTAACATTTCTGACACTAAGTTGTAGTTACAATCTAAGAAGCACGGACACGGGCACGGGAATATGACACGGCAGGATACGGGGATACGACAAATTCTAAAAAACTAAGATACGGATACTGCTAGGATACGGCATGATAAAAAAAATAAAAATAAAAATAAAAATTATTAATTATAAATATTATGTATTTTATAAAATTCATTAAATTAAATTAAATTAAAATATTTAATTATATAAAATAAATATATATTATTTATTTTATAAAATAAAAATATTTTATTTTATTAAAATATTTTATTTTATTTTATAAAAATATTTTATTTTATTTTAAAAATTATTTTATTTTATGCACATCCCCACACAAATATGCCCGCCCCTGCCTCCCCCTCAAACACGCCCGCCCCTGTCTCTCTCCTCAATTCGTGCCGCCCCTGCCTCTCCCCTCAATTCACGCCGCCCCTGCCTCTCTCCTCAATTCGTGCCACCCCTTCCTCTCCCCTCAAATCGCGCCCGCCCCCTGCCAGTGGCCAACATCGCCGATGCAGCAACGTTGGCCACCCAACGTCGTCGGACGTCGGACACTATAGGCATGGATACAGCTGCCGTCTGCCGACGCAACCATCTGATACGCCACGTGGCGTATCAGATACGGATTGTGCAATGATACGCCATGTGACGTATCAGACACGTATCTGTGTCGTGTCCGTGTCGTGTCCGTGTCGTGTCCAGGTGTCGGACACACGGACACAGCTGTAGGGAGCCTTGTCCATGCTTCCTTGGCTACAATCACTTAATCATGTAAGTCAAGATGTTCCACCACACATCAAAAAAAAAAATAACTTTTAGATATTTTTGTTTCTCCTTCAAATTACACTTGCTTCTCTTCCATAACATGTAGTTCAAGTGTCTCTACAACCCAACAAGCTATATCATCTCTAGTGATGAAGTCAATATCTTAGATATGAGGAAATTATAGTTGACAAATTTCTTGTGCTTTCCCAATTAGCATGTGGTCTCTTAACCATTTTGATTTCAATAGTTTCATTTGATTAGCTTTGAGCTTATTCGATAACATAACTAACGATCCTAGAAAAAAAACTACCACTAAAATTTGTTAAAGTTATTAAGTGTATAAAAATTTGTGAATAAATTGATAAAATAAATCAATATATCATACAACAAGAAAGGTTTTTTGTACACTTTCAAGAATTAAAAGACAACAAAGAGTGAAATAGTTATGTTTTTTACATTTTGGTGTATTTTATTTTGAATTTGTAGTTTGTAAAATTTAATATGAAATGACACTACCGTCTTTTTTAATTTTTTTGAATTGGTTTCTATGATCATTATTTCAAAAATTAAGAAACTTTTCAAATAAAATAATATTTGGTTTTTTAATTCTTGAGATAAAATCAAATAAAATCAAAACAAAAAATTGTTATTTTTTTGTAAAATAAATATAACTTTTTTTTCGAAAATAAATCAATATATGCATGGAGCTTGCGTGATTTCCAAAAAATCAAGAAAATGATAGCTAGCCTCACCTCCCTGGGTGTGTGTTGTGCATTCGAAAGAAATTTAAGAAAACAAGATCATCTCGTTTTCTTCAATTTGTCTTTTGTAAGAGTTACAAAAGATTTTTAAAAATGTTTTGTAACAAATTGTGAGAGGCAGGTGGCATTTTTTTTTAATCATCTTCTATACATGAGAAGAATGCGGAGGACATGCGCCATTTTGATTTTTAGTAACTAAATTATTTTCTTCAAGAAGAAATAAAAAAATAATTCACTGAGTATGATTAGGTTGGAACCATCCAACTATTCGATCTAGAAAATCAAAATGATAAATCTTTTAATGGTAAAGGACTTACTTGAACTAGTTCTTGATGAACTATAATCAAAAAGTATGAATGACAAATAGTGGTAAAAACCACACTACAAGATTGCTATCATGATGTTACAATGAGTTAGAATGATAACTTTCTACCATATCTCTATAATAACAAAATCAAGAGAGATGTGAAAAAATATAGAATCCATATATGAGAGAAATATATCGAGAAACATGACCTTATTAATTTGATTCTTTGTTAAAAAGTAATATTAAGATAAATCTAATATGGTTGTTTACTTGAGTAGTTTTTAATCATTGATTAATCAACTTTCATCTATAAAAATGATACTAGATGAAGAGTTGCAATCATCTCTACTTCTCATCCCACTTTTTGATCAATAGAAGATACTCATAATCTCTTTGAGTACCTTGCCTCCAAACAATATCATTTTCATGATTATCATTATTGATAGTCTGATAAACAAGGTTGTGAAATGGAGGAGAAAAGAAATTTCTCCATACATCCTTGTTTCTAAGGAAAATGAAAGAAGTAGGATGAGTACTAAACCCACACAGAGGGAAGTGATTGTTTTCCAAAGGGAAGCCCTCAAACAAACTAATGATTAAATGTTAATACTATAACCAAGTAAGACATTTTATGAGAGACAATCCCAAATGGAATAAAGTCCAAGAAGAGCAAAGAAAAGATATGGGGCCATGGACACTATTTTATGTAAACTAAATATTTAAAATATTAATCCTCCATTCCATCTCTTTACTACTTAACTTCATGTGTGGATACTATAATAATGTTGGAAGGGAAAAAAATATTTTGACATAGATATCTATGTGTATGAACCATGGACACCAACCTAAAAGGTTCATTCACAAAAAATTAATTAACTTGTTTATATATTATAATACTATGTATGATAGTTATAGTCAGGCTCTAAGTATGGACATGGACAGTATATTTAGAGATGATGACTTCTATATTCAGTTAGCTAAAGAAAAAAGATGGGGTTGTCCATGG
This sequence comes from Sapria himalayana, assembly GCA_029783825.1. Classification (NCBI taxonomy): domain Eukaryota; kingdom Viridiplantae; phylum Streptophyta; class Magnoliopsida; order Malpighiales; family Rafflesiaceae; genus Sapria; species Sapria himalayana. The sequence goes on along the minus strand of JAREIK010002300.1, from coordinate 992,004 downwards.
AATAAGAATGAGCTGCCTAGGTACTTAAATACAGATTACTACTTCATCTTATCACATGATTATAATAAAAATATTAATATTTTATTTTAGTATAAATCATACGAACTCATCTATCTTGTGCTATCTAAGATGATACATAATTTATTGACCCATCTAGTATCTAGTATAATATCAGAGTCTACTTTTTTTATTGTATCCAATATTATTTTAGATAAGAAATCAAGACTTAGACCAGATATTATAAAGATACTTATATGCATAAAAGGCTAGAAAGATCCTAGGTTGGGCATTTAGCATAAGGCACAAGAATTGCTGGTAGATAATAATGTATGAGACATTGAGATTATTGATATTGAGATAACTACTAGTAATACTTTGAGATGTATACGTGATGATGATAATATATAGTTGTATCCATACTACCATACCACAGACACTAATTAATAACTCATATGATTTTTGATTATTTTTTTTATATGATACTATATTGCCATTGTTTTTTTTCTGCCAATTATATCGTTATACTCTTATGGTCTTATAAGTTATGCTTCATCATATGTTATATATTTGTATGTATCATGTTCTACTTTTGATTATGAAATAAATTATTTTTCATTAAATACTTTTATTTTTTATTTTAGGAAACTGTTAACTTTTTTTTAATTATTTATGTCATTTTAATTTATTTAAATGTAATATTTTTAATAAATTAAAATTAATAAATTAAAATTTTAAAAATAATTTAATTAGATTTCAACCCAAAAACTAGCATGACCTGGCATGAGACAACACTGTTGTAGGCCAAATGAGTCATGTAGGGCATGATGCTTTAGTAGTCATTCAATGCTAGACATGACATGAGATTCATCTCATGCCATGCCTGGCATGGCTTGGCTAGGCCACATATAAATGAGTCGTGATGACACAACACTCCCCATTTGACACCTCTATAGAAAATAGAAGATAACTCAAAGGTGATGTTAATGTAGAGGAGAAAGTTGTGATTAGAAATGTAATGTCTTTTCCCAAATTTGTGCTACCTAGCACCATGACATCAAATGTTGTGATAATTTTCAAAACCTACTCCCCAATTCATACCATCTGCTGTTGCATGTGAAGAAATAAAATTTAAGGAGTTGATACATATTATCAAAAGCAATGAATAAAAAGATGATGTACTAGAGAATAAACTCTTTAACCTGATCTTCCTTTTCAATAATAGTTTAGATAGAAAAAACTAAATGAATAATTAAAGAAATTCCTCAATACCTTCACGATGTTGAAAATCAACATATCATTTATTGAAGGTTTTTTCCAAATGGCATAGTACTTGAAGTTTATGAAGTACATCATGAATAGCAAGAAAAAATTAAAGATATATGAAATGATGAGCATTTATGAGAAGTATAGCACTATCATTTATGAGAAGTATAGCATTTATGATTCAATGCATTATCGGGGGGTACATAGTTTATAGAATACATTATGCAATTTGAAAGAATATATCAATTTGATGTCAATGTCCATAGTGTAGAGGTTTAATATTGGTGAGATTACCACAACTTTTCTCTCACTATAGATGATTGAGCGATTGATCAAGTTTCCGAGAGAAATGATTGAAGATATGTTAGTAAAAGTTAGCAAGTTTATTTTCTCTGCTAACTTGGTTATGTTAGAAATGGAGGAAGACTAATATTTGTCATCGATCTTGGAACAACCATCTTAGTGATTTGACAAACATTGATTGGCATAAAGAAGGGCAATTTATACTTCATGTGAGCAAAGATCATGTAAAATTCAGCATGTACAAAAGTCTACATATTTTAAATGATGATGTGAAAAATAACTAAAAAAAGATAGCCTCTTATGCATAGCCAAAACACAAAATATGCATTTTAGATGGAAGGAATTTCTAGATATTTGTTATCTCAAAGAAGATAAAGAAGATGAAGAATCTGATGAACTAGAAATAATTTTATATGAAGAAAATTTTGTAGTAGATTTGGATGAATAAAATTGTTTTGAAGTAATGTCATTTTTTAATGTCATGATAGCAAAAGAATCAAAGTAAAACTACCTTGAAGATGCAAATGATGAGGCTGAAATGATAGAATTCCCAATTGAAAAATATTATGAATTGATAAAGATAACTTTTACGATTATAGAAAAACATAAGCGGATGAATATTCACTACCAACATCGATGTACGTAGATAAAGACAGAAAATATAATTTTCACTAAATATCAGAAGGAAGAAGCAAAAGTTATAGTGTAGAAGGAAGTCAGAAATTTAAATATGGGATTGATGAAGGAGAAATCATGGTATAAAAAGAAGCCAAATTTTGATAAAATAGAAGCTTAATGAAGAAGCAGTGACATATTGCACAGCCATGACTTTACTATTTTTGAGAGCAAATATTAATGATATGACTTCACAAAATATTAGGGCCTTAGTGAAGAGGAGCACACTCAATGATGTTGTGACTTTTTATAAAGTCTTTGTATCCTACTAAAAACATCCCAAAGAAAGATAATTGATATGTGGTCCCATGTTTGAGAAAAATCTTAGAAGATATGCTAAGAATGATTATGCTAAGAAGATTGCCTAGACTACTAAAAAAAACTAATTGAAATAAAGGTCAAAAAATTGGGGTAGATAAAGACATTAAATATAGAATTACTTGGGAGGAAACCCAAAATTTATTTTTGTGTTATTTGTTGTAATTTATTTTATTTTCTTTATGTATTCATTCTACTCCAATATATATATATATATATATATATATATATATATATATATATATATATAACACACACACTAAAAAAAATCAATGTACTCAAACCTAGCCATGACTTTTTTACATGACTAATAATTTCGTAACACTCAAACCTCCCATGACTTTAAATTTAAAGAAAAGGTATGGTCATACACAAAGTTGTGGTCACTCACAAAGTTATGAATATTTGTTGTCAGCTTCAACTAAAACTTCAACCCTATAAAATGCACAGACCCTAATTTTTTTGTGAAAATCCTTATAATTCTCTACTACAGATGAAACTTGGAATTATATCTTTTTTTTAAATTAAAGCTACAATGGAGGATGAAGCTCGCATTTTGAAGTTTAGGGCAAAAAGATACAAAGCTAAAAAGAGCTGCAAACTAAAAGAAAGCAGCATAAAAACCCCACCACCAAGACTTCCTTCTAATACATGGTGCCCCAAACCCACATTTATGACAGAAATTGGGAAGAGATCAATGTCTACCCAAGTAAAAAAGATTTTTGTGGGAAAGTGGAAAAATTGGTGAGTGCGTCTCACCTTTCTTTGAGATGATAGAGAGAATGAATAGAAACACTTTTTCACCCACATGGAAAGAGGGAACATGTTTGTTGTGAAATAATTTTACTCCAATCTTGAAGGAATGCAAGATTAGAGGTAATACGTACAAGTAGTTTGGATAAATTTTGATAGGATCTTATAAATAAAGTATTTGGAATGCAAGAAAATGTAGATGATATGACATTCAAAACCATAAAAGCTATACTTAACTATAAGGCCATCACCAAGATATTGACAGATGATAAGGATAGTTGGAGAGTTCCATCAAAATCTACCTATGAATAATTAGTGAGGAAAGAAATAACAAAGGAGGGCAAATTTTGGTTATACTTTTTAGGCTCTATTTTATAACCAACTCTCCACATCTATGCCATCATGCAATATATGATATTCTTTCTCTATTCCCTTGTTAGAGGTTATAAGATCTTATCTATAGAAGATATTAGGGAATTCAATTCTCAACTTCCAAGGAAGAGAATTCTCATGCCTCATAATTCACTCTTCTTTGAATTTGATGACATGTCGAGCTAAAGGAGTCTTGACTCTTGAAGATAAAGATCATTTGTGCTCATGGATATCCCTCATGACATTGGTGAGTGTGAAGAGAGGGTTTGAAGAAGATAAGAAAAAAAAATCATTATCAAAGGGAAAGAATTAACTAATTTGAGGCAAAAATATCAATATTCTTTGAAACTAACATAGAAGCAATAAAAATAATTAGGGAGAAGTGCAATGAAAAATATTGAGGTGGATGAATAGAAGATTATACTAAAAAAGGAGCTAAATTTGATGCATAGTTCCATGCTAGTATAATTTTAAAAAAAAATGGACAAGTGGGAAGAATATGTGAAGAGAAAAGATGAGGAAGACAAAGTTCAAGAAGAGCAACATGATGCATTGTGGGAGTTGTATCTCAACAAGAATGAGTGACTATATGTGTCTTTCTAAGAAAAATTCAAGGAATACATTATAAAAATCTTAAAAGAATCAATGAAAAGGGTAGAGATCAAAGTGAAGAAAGCACTAAAGTATTTGGGAAGCTCTATCAGTCTATCTTAAATGAATGGTAAAAGATGATAAAGGGAAAGATACTGATATAAACTATAACATGAAATATAAGAAGAAATAGTAGATTGAAGACATATAGAAGTACAATGAGAACCATAAATATATGTACCTTGCACTATACTCTTTTGAGGATTGACTCAACTCAATCAGGAGAATAGAATATTCATTATGCAATATGATCACAAAGATGATTGAGTACACAATGAGCAACAAGGAAGATGTAGAGAGATCTTCCACATCTATTCTCATATTTGAGCCCTCTAGAATATAATTTTCATTAAAGGATTTGGATGGTAAGAGTCAATCACACCCTCCACCTTTTTCTCATCATTAAAGCAATATGTGATTGTTACTTCTTGCATTGTATTCTTCATTCTTTTTGTTATTCCAAAAGATTTTAGAGAGAAAGAGAAAGAGATACTCTTTGCTCGAGCATGAAAAATATTTTTAATGTGTAAGTTTGTTCGGTACTCACTGTACTAACTTTTTTGGGTTATGTAATAGTATTTTATGATGTGCTTGTATTGAATTTGGGAGTAAAATATAAAAAAATTACTTTATTATGATTTTTATAGAAAAGATAAATAGTATTGAAATTAGATATAAATATAATTAATAATTTTAGTAGCATTGGTAAACTTGGTGGAATGCTAAATTAAAGAATAAAAAGGCAATGGAAAATCATAATATTTCCAATGTCGTGATTTGGTTGCACTATCATGAGCTAATTAAGTAGTCGCGACAAACTTTCTTGGTCGTCACTCGATAAAACAAGTCACAATAATCTTTGCATGACACAGCTTTACTACCTAGTTATCACAATCTTTTCATTGTGCAATATTTTTCTCACGGGTGTGACTTTATCTTTGAGTCATAGCTGCATTAGTTCTAAAATACAAAATTGACCATAACATTATTTTTATGTCATGACAATCAAGTAAAATACCAGTACAAAAAGTCAAGATATTTTTTAGCACCGTGACATACTAATTAAAGATCTAAAAGTCATAAACTACCAAAAAAAATTTAGTCATGGTAAATTTTTCCATCATAGTTTTATGTTACATAGAATAATTATTTCAATCATAGAATTTTTGTCGCCGCAACTTTGTCTTTCATAGAGTAAATACCTTAGTCACGACTATTCTTATTATTGTGACTCTGTGTTCCATAAAAAAATACCTTAGTCACAACATTCTTGCCATAGCAATTATTTATTTAAAAGAGTAATTACCTTAGTAATGACATTTATGCCATTAGAATTCTATGTTCTAGAAAAAAAATTATCATTCATGGTATTCTTGTTGCCATAACTTTGAGTTCTAGAGAAGAATTATCTCAATCATTTTATTTATTTTTCACAATGATTTGTGTACTCTAAAGAAGATTCAGAGACATGATAGTGTCATGGCTTGAAGATAAAGTCATGACTTCTAACTTGAAAAATCACACATCTCAATAAGACCCTAATGGTATAAATGGAGGACTTTCAAGGCCATGAGCATGCAAAACCCTAACAAGAGTGAATTCTAACCTTCTGATTAAGCTCAAATTCAAGGCAAACACAAGCAAGTATTGATTAGGAATATGATTTGAGACTTAGATCTTCATGTCAACTATCATTAGTAACCCTAGAGCCAATGAGATGAACCAGGAAATATCTAATGTTAATTTTTTTCTCAATATTAAGCTAGATATGAATCTATGATTAGTTTATTATATTTGTATATGGTGAGTGTTATGTATAATATTTATTTGTGATAATGTTATGGTATGGATGTTAATGCATATTGATGATATATAGAACATAAATTTAGGATTTCACTCTAACATAGATTAATACATATTAGTCATAGTAGATGGTGATAAGTAATTCACAAGACACTATTGTGAGATTCAATACAAAGGAAGTGATACACATTCTAATCTTATTATGTGAGATGAACCTATATGTGAAAACTTAAAATTTAAGTAAGTTTAATTGATGTGACTATGATGATCATAAAGTCAAAGGTATAAATAAATTCATGACTATTCTATCATAGATTTTTTATAAAAACTAACCTTCAAATGATATGTAGATTATGTAAAATGTTTAATCTAGGAGTTTCATCATAGATTTTTCACATCATATCTCATGATTGTATCCTATGACATATATATCATCATAGAGGTGTCAAACAGGTCGGGCCGGCCTAGCCCTGCATGGGCACGGCACGATTCAACCATGCATGTGCCCGGTATGGCATGCTACAGTGTCATGCCCGTGCCCAGCACGGCATGCTATAGTGTCGTGCCCCATCCCGTCGTGTTGTGCCGGCACGTGGGCAAGGCACGTGTGACCAAGTACTGATCATGATCAATATGAGCCAATACCCAACAAGTAAGGCTCACCGAGCCCCGAAAGGGTGAAGACGCATGGTGACATGGCGACACCACCGAAACCCTAATTAGTAACCCTGGAGCCAATGAGATGAACCAGGAAATATCTAATGTGAATTTTTTTCTCAATATTAAGCTAAATATGAATCTATGATTAGTTTATTATATTTGTGTATGGTGAGTGTTATGTATAATATTTATTTGTGATAATGTTATGGTATGGATGTTAATGCATATTGATGATATATAGAACATAAATTTAGGATTCCACTCTAACATAGATTAATACATATTGTTGATAGTGGATAGTGATAAGTAATTTACAAGATACTCTTGTGAGATTTAATACAAAGGAAGTGATACACATTCTAATCTTATTATGTGAGATGAACCTATATGTGAAAACTTTAAATTTAAGTAAGTTTAATTGATGTGACTAGGATGCTCATAAAATCAAAGGTATAAATAAATTCATGACTATTCCATCGTAGATTTTTTATAAAAACTAATCTTCAAATGATATGTGGATTATGTAAAATGTTTAATCTAGGAGTTTAATCTAGGAGTTTAATCTGGGCACGACATTGTTCAATCATACCCGTGTCCGGTATGGCACGCTACAGTGTCGTGCCCGTGCCCAGCATGGCATGCTACAGTGTCGTGCCCTAGCCCATCGTGTCGTGCCGGCAAGTGGGCACGGCACGTGTGACCACGCTCCAATCGTGGTCAATACGAGCCGATACCCAACAGGTGAGGCTCACTGAGCCCCAAAAGGGTGAAGACGCATGGCGACACGCCACCGAACCCCTAGTTTTTTTAAAAAAAATTAGGGTTTTGTTCTTCCGAACCGGACCGAACCTGATGGTTTTCAGGCCATAGGTCCATGTCGTGCCTGCCTGGCAGTAGCCCGGTTGGGCAGCCTAAAACCAGGCCGGGCCATGCCGGACTAGCCCGTTTGACACATCTATATCATCATCTGCTTAAGTCAACATTCATAAATCTATGATATTATAAAACCTTAAATTTCAATTATAAATAGCATCCATATTCATCAATATTTAAATCATAATAATACTACAAATATAAATAGTATGCATTCACATCACTATAACACAAATATAAATAGTATGCATTCACATCACTATAACACAACTATATTAAACCAGCCCTAGATCTTTGTTTAGCCTAATATTAAAAAAAAATTCACATGAGACATTTTAATTAGCATCTCATAGAAATGAGGGTTCCAAATGACAATCCTAGTGAGTATATAATCATTAGAATCTAATGTCAACCAATTTGTACTCACATTTACCTTGGATTTGCTCCTTATTAGGGGTTGAAATTGAGGTCACCTAAGATTTTGTGTGCTCTTGGTTCAAAATCTAATTTCTCTTTTCTTTTTTTTTTTTGAATAACTCTCAGTGTTGCATTTATACTTTAGGATTTCACGTGATTCTTTAAGCTTGAATTCATGACATTGATTTTATGTCATAACTTTTTTGTCTCGTTAAATCTTTTATATAGTATAAAATTCATGGCAATTGGAATATCATGACTCAAGTAACTCTATTCAAGTGTACAAAATCATGGCGACAAGAATATCATGACCGAGATAATTTATTTATACACAAAGTCTTAAAACAATGAATGTCCATGACTGATGTAAATATTCTATGAAATACAAAGTTGTGGAAAATATGATTATAATTAAGAAATTTACTCTCTATAACACAACGTTTTAGTATAAAGAATATCTTGACTTATACATTTATTCTCAAGATCACAAAGCCATAGTGAAAAATATTGGTGTGACTAAAAATTATGTAGTATTGTGTGATTTTTGGTTCTATTTTTATTAAGTCATAGTACTAAAAAATACAATAACTTCTTGTACCTATATGGTACTTAGCTACAACAATATAAAAGTAAGTTCATTGTCATCTTTGTTTTTGTATGACAGTGTAATCATAACTCAAAGAAAATATTATGACCACAAAGATAGTATTAAATAGTAAAATAATTGTGCAACTCAGGGGTAGAATCATAACGTACAAAGATTATCATAATTATTTTTTTAGAATCATGGCCAAGAAAGGATGCCGCAACTACTACATATGTTTGTAGAAAGTATGATCAAGTCATGACATGAGAAATATCATAACTCTTTATTATTTTTCTCTTCTCCAAGTCATTGATCTAAAAAGTTTATCAATTTCACCTAAAATATATTTAATTTACTAGTATTCATCAAATTACATCAAAATAACCATTTAGTGAAATATATCTATTTTAAGCTTAAATACATTTAAATACATCAATAGTTGCATATTAAATAACCTTAAAAAGTCATTAAGGAAAGTGTCGAACAAGCTCCCACACTAAAATATTGATCATCCTCGAGCATTGAATTTCCTTTTATCTAAAAATCTTCTAGGACATCACTCCATAATGAAAGAAGTACAACACAATATAATAAAAAAAAATAAAATTATCTAAACTAGGTTTGAATGTCATGGTGGTTTGTTTGTGAGAAAGTCTTAGCAATGTTTGAGTCGCATGACTTCTTTATTTATGTCTATAATGTATAAGTGCCTGACTGTATGCATATGAGAAAAAAAATTTATTACATCACACAACACAGAAAAAAAAAATCTTGGGCTACCTCCCAACCAAAACTATGTTTAATGTCCATAGCTAAGTTATGATTGGATCTCTAATTTAGTTAGTAATTTCAATGGTCTAGACAAGATTTTCAGTATAATCTTTCTCTCCTATTCATTTTCCTGAATTCTTCTTCAACATTGAGTCATCTTTAAAAGTCTTTTCTTTGAGATACTTCTTGGTAGATACCAAGACCTTGCTAAAAGTTACATCATAGTTGTTTACGATGACCTTTGATAAGGTAAAAACTTTTTACGAAGTAACGACATCAAGAATGACTTTATGGATCCCATTTGGAGTGGCATTGAAAAAAAGTCTTTGCTTCTTCTTTAAGCTTTTATTTTTCTAATGTTGTGCCTTTATATTTTAGCATGACTTTCTTATTTGATTTAGCAAGTAAAATCATAACTTCTTTAAAAGTCAAGACTTTTTTTCATTATAGCCAGTATATCTTCATCTTCATTCGGATGTTAAATGATAATCATCTCTACTTCATATTTCTTTTCCAAAAATTAATGATCAGCTATGGATTTCCTTTGCCTATACTATTTCTAGACTCTCAAAATTTTCCTTAATAATTTTTATGTTATTGAACAATGAATTTCATCATTCTGGTCTCTTCCTTCTGATCTCTAAAGTAATCTGAATTTGATCCTTCGGACATCATGACTTTAAAGATAATATGACTTCATAATAATATTCTTCTTCATGGTCACATATACTATATTTACTTGAATGTACGTTAAGTTCATCATTTTAATAATCTTCTTTGGACCAACAAACTTCCTTGAAATCTTTCTTAGTAATTTCTATGTTATTGAACAATGAATTTCATTATCCTGATCTCTTCCATCTAATCTCCAGAGTAGATTGAATTTGATCTTTCAAATGTCATGACTTTGAAGAATATTATGACTTCATATTTGTATTCTTCTTCATGGTCACATATACTACTTAATTTAGTTTAAAGTAATTATAGTTCATCATTTTTTAATATTTTTTGGGCAAACAAACTTCCATGAAGTCTTTCCATCTAAAATATATATTTTGTCTCATGGGAGAGCATAATAGGTCATATATTCTCTAGCAATCTTTTACATTATCATCAGGAATTTGTAGAATTTTTTAGATGTTGAATTTCATTTGCTCTTCACTTACATTAAGTGTGAATTCTCTCTTCTTTACATCTATTAATAAGTATCCAATAGCCAAAAATAATCATACTAAGATCAATAAAGCATATTGATCTTCCTTCATGATTATCACAAAATTAGGAAATAATATAAATTTTTCAACCTTTACCAACACATCTTCAATTATGCCTCTTTAAAATTTAAGTGATTAGTCAACCATCTGAAGTGAGAGAGATGTTGGAATAATCTCACTATGGTTCAATATCCGCACTATGGATAATAGAACTAGTTTAATATTTGATTACAAATCACATAGATCATCAAAAAAGTGTACTTGAAAAAATTGCATAAAAACATAAAACTCCCTTAATATTTCAGCTTCATCATGAGTTTATATTAAATGATTATACTACATTTCTTGGTCATGTTCATTATTCCATTGATCTTTAACTTACTTAGGAGGCATCTAAGATGATACTTCGATGAAAGGAATGTTAACTTTTAATTTTTAGAAGATATTGAGAAATCTCTCAAATTGTACATCCATCTTTCTCATTCTGAAATATTGTAAAAAAAAATGTTAGGTAGAAAATTTTGTTTACCATTTGCATAGTTGTTCTTTGGAATTCATTTTGTTCATTACTTCAGGTAATCTATATCTCCTTCTATATTTTTATATCTTCATGTATTACTACTGAGGGTAAGAGCTGGGTAGTGGGTTCTATAGATGTCATAACTTTGAAATTTATCAAGGCACCAAATGTCGAGATCTTAGAAAATATTGTGGTGGTAAGCATTATGAATTTGAAAAAAAAAATCATGAATTTATTAGTCACAATTACCTCCTCTTTTATCTTTCACTTTTGCTTACTGCCCCCCTAACTCTTTGTCACTTATGAGTGGGTGGACATGCACCTATTAGAATTTTCTTTTGTATGGTTTGATAATCCATTTATGTTTTTCTCTTTGATCAATATTGGTAATTACCTAAGTTGATTCTATGTAATATTTATTATTGTGTTCATATGTTCTAGTATCATTTCAATCTATTCCATCTAATTCTCATACAAATCATTTCTTTTCTTATCTTAATGAGTAAAACAAGAATATTATCTTCTAGTGATGACTTTTCTACTCTATTTGTGTGGTTGTAATTGGAGCTCAAGACTTCTTTCATTTGGTATCACATTGAGTTGTTCCCAATTTTATTTTGTATTATCCCAAGTTCTGATAGACAATTCTATGACTTTCATAAGATAAGATTTTGTGATTTTTTATATTTGAATAATTGTGTGTGTGATGTTGCAACTTTGTGAGGAAGGCAAAACTATTATTAATTAACATAATTCCAAAATTTCATTGGGCAAGAATATCTCATATAACATAACTCAATAAGTAAATGAGTCATACAAGTAATAATATAAATGTAAGTTCATATCAATCACATAAGAATTATGTTGGTTGTTTGATCAACAAATAGTAAATTAACTATTACTCAAGTTGAATAGTTATTATTAATTTTCAAAAAGATAATCAAACTCTAGTGTTAGAGCACATCATTGTACATTATAATGTTTCTCTTATATTTGATCAATATCATATTTAGTTATTGAACAAAGAGTAAAATCATGTAAAAATACCTATCTGACCTCTTGGAATATATAGGGCGGCCATCATTTTTGAACTATCATACCTAAAGATGATCCTCTCATAATTTTCTTCTTAGTATTTCAATATCAAAGTCATGTGTCATTTGATATAAGTGTTATTGGCACAAGTGTTATTAGCACATCTATTCCATTTAGGCAATACATTGCCCTTAAAGATTTTTTAAATATCTATTTTTATTCTAACCTCTAATTTTCTTAAAGTTGTCAAATAATGTGATACTAAATTCACTTATATTTTTAATTTCATAAGGGACATACTCATGAAAATTAACATATATCTTCCCAAAATCTTACCTATGAATGTTATACAAGAGGAAATAACTTACAAAGTTATCACTGACATACCTAGTCTCTCTCACATATATGTATCTCATTACATACATATCACCATTAAGAAAGGATCTCTCATCCAATGTAGCTTAGCAATACTATGGATCATACAAGTAATAAAATGGGCATATATCCACACCAATATTAAAAGTATTATGTAAGTTATTTGATTAACCAATAGTGAAATAACTACCATTCAAGTTGAATAAATATACTTTATCTTCAAAAAGATATATAGACTATAGGATTGACTCACATCCTTAAATATGATGATGTTTCTATTATATTTTGTCAATATCATGTTTGGTTATTAGATAAATAGCAGATTAGTGTGAAAATATTTGTGTGCCCGCTTGGAATATAAGATAATCATCATTGATAAACTATCACTACTCGGGTTGATCCCCACATAATTTTCCCCTCGATATTTCAATATTAAAGCAACATATCATTCTGTGCAGACATCATTAGCATGTCTACTCCTTTTAGACAATATATCAACTATTCTTAAGAATTATTTCAAGTATACATTTTTATTCTCTACCATATAATTATCTTTAAGATGAGAGATAATCTAGTACTAAATGTCTTAGGGCTTTCAGCTTCATAAGAATTATACTCATAATAATTAATATACAACTTCTTATGAATCTCATCTATGAAAATTATACAAAGGGAATGACTTGCAAGGCTATCACCATTATACTACTCTTTCCCACTTGTGTGAGTCTTGTGACATACATGTCATCATTTTTTATAGCTAAAATATTACTATCACACTATGGTAAAACTCCTAGCTTAGGCATTCTACTTAACCCACACATTCTCTGAAGATTAATTCTTCTAGAAAGTATAAAATAGATTGATCTTAAATATATTTGTGCTCTTTACTTTGTAAGTGACATACTCATAATAAATTAAAATTACCTCAACTTTGGGTCTTTGCATGTTGATTTCTCTCACTAGTTATAATTAAAATGATTGTCACTTCCTTCTTACCATATCATATGATGTGTCACATGACTTACCTATTATCATCTACTATGGCTAACATACATAAACTTTTCAGGAAAATCCTAAATTTTAATTCTAATGTGCATCCATATCATTCAACATCCAAACATAAATATAAACACAAACTCAAAATCATTTATTCATCACAAGTATATTAACCAACACTAGATCTCAATTAACTAGACATTGGAAAAAAATCATATGAGATGTATTGAGAGACATCTTCTATATTTAAAAGTTTTTAATAAATGACAAAGTGAAAATTTAAAAGTCCTAATTCTAATCAAGGATTGCTTGCATTTACAATTTATCTTGGATTTTCCCTAAATGGGGTTTGAATTGCATCACCTAAGATTATTAGCATTTATGGTTTGTATTTTATCTCATTTTCTCTCTCTCTCTAAAATAATTATTTGTGTTACTTTTATACTTTAGGGATCTAAGTAATATTTTAAGTTTGAAGTCATGGCACACACTCAATGTCATGAATTTATTATCTCTTTAGTTGGAGCACTGATATCATAGCATTAGGAATGGACATGAGTGATATTTTTACTCTCTATAATATAAAGTTATAGCACTATAATTGACTATGACTTTGGTCTTAGCTTGTTGAGCAAAGTGTCAAGACACTAGGATTATCATGACTGAGATTATTACTCGCTATAATACAAATTCATAGTAGTAGAATTAGTCATTTCTTTGATCTTTTCTTTATGAGTAAAGTGTCGTAGTGCTTGGATTGCCCTAACTAAAAGAATTACTCTTTGTAATATCAAGTCATGGTTCTAGAATTGGCCACAACTTCAGTATTTTTTCTTTAGAGCTTAATGTCATGGTACTGAAAAAGTCATGAATAGAATAAATACTTTCTGAAACAAAAAATCATAGTAGAAAATAATGTCTCAACTTAAAACACTTGATTTTTTGGCTCAGGATCAATTAAATCATGGTCTTGGAAATTATCATGCATATTTGTACTAGTAGGTTACTTGGATATCATGACTAGAAAATAATATTTTGAATATTAATTATTTTAGAGATAATATAACCATGACTCCAAAAAAATATCATGACCAAAATAATTATATTACACAATAAAATATTTGTGTCAATTTAGTGGTAGAGTCTTTGCATACAAAGAATGACAATACTATTTTTTGTTGCATTGTTGCTAAATATGAATTACATAACAACTCAAGAAATATTATAGAATATCTATGTTTCCACTTTGATAGGGTGTCAGACTCATAATTAGTTGATACAATCCCAAAACTTAGTTAAGCTAGGATCTATCATCCAACATATCTTCCCAACTATATGGGTCATATAAGTGATAAACTAGATATAAGTCGAGATATCCAATGCACATAGATTGTCTTTATGGTTTGATTAATCAATAATGAACTAATAATTATATAAGTTGAATAGATATACTTGATATTTGAGAATATATTTAGGCTCTAGGATTGGTAACTTATGCATGAAGTTTCTAATTAGTATTTGTCAATATCAATTTTGTTATTGGTTGAAAGATAAATTAGGGTAGAAATACTCATGTGTCCACATGGCATATAAGGTGACATATAAGGTACCGAGAATGATTTCCTTATAGTTGTCTATTCAAAATTTTAATATTAAAAAAACATGTCATTATGTGCAAGAATGATTCAAACATTTATTCCTTTTAGGCAATACTACCATTAATGATTGTTTTGAGTATATACTTTTATTCTTTAACCTCTAATTATGTCAAGAATGCAAGTTGGTGTGGTACCAATTTTGTTTGTATTTTCAGTTTCATAAGCACCATACTCACATCAATTAAATATATCTTCCTATGAATATAACCTATGAAAGTCATACCATCGTGACTAATTTTTAGGGATTTTATCACCATATGAGTTATCCCCACTTACATGTGTCCTATGACATGTTTAAAATCATTCATCTTAGTCGACATATAACTCCATTAATATGATAAAACTCCTAAGTAAGATATTCTATTTAACTCATATTACTCGAAGGTTAATTCTTCTATGTAGTACTTAATGAATTGGTTTTTAATATGTTCATAGTTTCGGCTTCATAAGCACATTACTCATAAGGATTAAATATATTGATATTTAATCATTATGATTAGAAGGGTTCATCTTCTAAGTAGTACATATTCTAATTAACTCACATATTACTGGAGTTTTCACATATTAGTTTATCTCATGAATTATGATTAGAAAGGTTATTACTTTTATCTTATCAAATCATATGAGTGTGTCCCATGATTAACATATGATCATCCACCATGGACAACATGCACAAACTGATATATTTATGAAAATCCTAATTTTTGATTATAAATTTCTTCCACATCCATCAACATCAAAATACCAAATAAAAAACATAAACTCATCAAATCAATAATCCATTACAATATAATTATGTTATTAACCCTAGAATTTAATTTAACCAAATATTGTGAAGGAAATTGTATGAGATATGTTGAATACCATCTCATGAATTCAAAGATCCTAATGAATGCCCAAATAATTTTCGAAGTATTAAACCCTAATTCAAATTATAGTTGTTTGTTGTTTGCCTTGAATTTGCTCTTAATTGAGATTGAATTTGTATCGCATAAGATTCTTAGTGTGCATATCATGTTCCCCTTCTCTCTCCTTTTGTTGGAATTGAGATTGAATTTGTTTGTCTTCTCTCTCCTTTTGTTGTTGGAATTGAGATTCCAATTATACTTTAAGAAATCATGTGATAATTTAAGTTGGAATTGATGATACATGATTGAATTCATAACTTTGACATATTTTCAGCTCTCCTCTAGAACATAAATATCACGACACTAGGAATGGCTATGATAGATACTTGTCTCTTTGTAATGCAAAGTCAAAGCCCTGGGAATAGGCATGAATTTGATCTTGCCTTTGTAAACAAATTTTTGTGGCTCTAAGATTACCATGACTGAGGAAAAAACTTTCTATAACATAAAGTCATAGTATTGGAGCTTGGTGCGACTTTGGTATTTTTCTTTGGAGCACAAAATCATGATATTGGAAATAGATGTGACTAGAGTAATTACTCTCTAAAATAAAAGTATCATTGTAGAAAATGTTATTGTGACTCACATCACTTGATGTTTTGGCTCTAATTTGAATTACTCATAGCTCTCAAATGTGTCATGATTACCTATACCAATTAGGTTGTTGGTTGTCATGATATAAAAATAATATCATAGTCATAATGTAGTTTAGATCTAGTATAGTCATGACTCAAAGAAAATATCATAATAATGATAAATATATTACATAGTGAAATGATTGTGTCAACTCGATGGTAGAGTCGTGACATAAAAAAAAATATCATGATTATTTTAGAAGAGTTATAGCCAAGAAATATTTTTCTTATGCTTGTCTTTCAAAATTCTCATTCATCATCATGACATTATTCAACACTTCCTCATCTAGATTTTTTTCCATGAATATTGTGACTTAGGAAATTATCATGGCATTATTGCCTATGGCTTCTTTGGAATATGTCTTGACTCTTTGTGTGGTCATGACTTGTGGAATTACGTTCTAGATTATATTGGACATGAGTTTGCCCCCTGCAATGACTTTCATCATTGTTTTAGTAGGAAAAGTCATCGCATTCATTGAAGTCAAAACTTTTTTCAATAAAATTACTTCTTTCTCATTTGCAATCAAATGTTTAACCATTATTATTTTAGGCTTATCTTTATTTTCTAATATACCAATGATTAGTTGGGACTTTGCTTTTACTTGTACTTCTATCACCATCTAAAAAATCTCTTCAATAGTTTTTATATATTGTTAACTTGAGAACATCGTTGTTTCCATTTCCTCATTTGATTCTTTCAAGTTGTATAACTTTGATTTTGTAGAAGCCATAAATTTAAAGAAGATCACGACTTCAATAGTAGTCTTCATTTTCATCATTTTTTTTGAGCCATTAGTTAAATTTTTTATGGCGTTCTCCATCATATTTGAGCCAACAATTTTCTATGAATTACTTTTATCTAAAATCTATCTTATATCTTATCACATCATGTAAGAGCCTATTTATTCTCTAATAATCTTCTTTATGAAACTTTGGATTCTAAAGGCGCTTGTAGATGTTGATTTTTGCTTGCTTTTGGTCCACTCAAAGTATGAATTATCCATTCTTGATATTAATTAATATTTATCTAGTAGCTAAAAATGACTTTCTCAAGATTAAAAAAACATAACTAATCTTCCTGCAAGAAAAGCACAATTAAATTAGCTAGAAAAATAAAATTACCCACATTTACCAAAATATATTCAATCACTCCACTTGGAAATATGATTGAACGATCAGCATGTAAAGTGAGAGGGTGGTTAGACTTATCTCATCAAAGTTTAACCTCTACAATATTAATAATGACATCATGTTCACACTTGATCCCAAGTCATATAGTGTCTTCCGGAAAGTACGCTCCCCAATTATGTATGGAATCATAAAAATTTCCAAAACTTTTAGTTTTCCTTTAAGTTTAAGTTGAATGATGACACTATAATTCTTAATCATGATTAGCATTCAAAAAGTCTTCAACATTATATTGCTACTCATTATGTCTTTTATGAACTTCACATAATTTGACATTTGGGCAAGTACTTTGGCAATGGAATATTTACCTACAACTTCTAGAAAATAATTTAGGAACTTCTAAATTACTTATATATTTTCCCCTTTCTAAAAAAATTTGCAAATGAAAGATTATAGATAAATGTTTACCTTCAGAATCATCCTTATGTTGTAGATTCTTCTAATCAAATCTTCTAGTTTGTTGTATCTTCTCATCTATCTCTGCTTCTTCATTTAATTATACTAGTTGAAAAAATTGGGCAATAAGTTTTGGTGATATCATAACTTTGAAAAATTTCATAGTATGTTGTGTTTTGGTATTGAAAGATACCATAGCTTTTTAGCTTCATTGATGGGTGTCAAAGTGATTTTAGAAGAAAGTCATGATGTCTTTAGTTCCAACTTCTCATTCTATAATAACTTCTATTTTGGTTACAATTTAAAATTGTTCTCTCTAATTCTTTGCCACTTCTTAAGGGCATACAGTAACTTTCTTGGATTTGCCTTGTTATCATTGGGTAATTCATTCACATTCTTCTCTTTCATTAAAATCACTAATTTATAAGTTAATTCTCAATTATATTTATCACTGCATTCATGTGTTGTATCCTTTTTTCAATTCATTATATATGGGTTTCTTAAAAATTATTTTTTCTCTTCAACTTGGCGAGTAAGGCCATGGCATTAACTTCATACGATTGACACTTCTTGAAGAATATATTTGAAGCTTGACACTTCTTGCATGTTAAACTATACATTCATGAGGCTTATATTTGAAAACTTTCTTGGTTCCTTAAATTTGAATGATAATAAGTAGGGACATTATTTTTGGATCAGAAAATATACACCTTACACTGTAGAATATTAGCTTCCTCTACTTAATATACCAAGTTGAATTCAACATCTTCATGTTGTTGTATAGTTGAAATTTCTCTCAAACTAATTTGCTTGAATTCAACATTCAAATGTGTCAAATAGGTCATGCAGTGCTCTCACGACCTTTCTTTTGGTGGCCTAGTTGGGTCACCATGCCATGTCGGGCACACCATGTCATGCCGGGATCAGATAGACAAATATGTTGTATATTTATCTATATGTCCAGATATCTATTTGATTTTCTGACTATATGTGTATCTATATATCTTTATATCTATTAATATTTATATCTATATGTCTATCTATCTATTAATTTATAAATTTATTTGTTATTATCTATCTATATATTTATATGTCTATTTGTCTATCTATCAATCTATCTGTATGTCTATCTTTACATGTGTCAATCTAACTATTATATATCTATATCTATATATATATCTAATTATATGTCTATTTTTCTATTTATCTATCTATCTAAATTAGTAGAGAATCATAGCACTGATGCCCTAAATTAGTGCATTATCTCGTGTATTCCTAGAGGTTTCACTTATAATGCTCACTTGACTCTTTAACTATGATAACAATTGAAGTAATATAGTTAGATAAGATTGAGGACGAATTTATCTCTTGACCCGACTTTTTGATAATCTGTTTTGTTCCCTATAAAGGCAATACTTAGAAGGATAATGAATTTCTCATCAATGTTAATTACTTATTTAAACAAAGAGCATTGTGTATTCCTTATGCATTTTTACATGTGTTCCTTGTTTGGGAAGTAAACGCAAGAGGTTTAGTAGATCACGTTAGAGTCGCTACAATGTGGACACCATTGAGCAATGATTCTTTTGGTCTAACCTACAAAGGAGTGTGGCATAAATTGTAGGAAAATGTTATGACTAACACCTCACCAAGCAAAGGTAATAGAATGCAAGTTTGGATACTCCTCTACAGTTGTCAAGCTAACCTTAAGAAGATATTAGCATAAATTTTATTTTAGGTCTCTCAAAGATATTAGACACTATGACTTGATTTTGATAGTTGTGGACCATCTCTAAAAAATGATGGCTTTGTTCAAAGATGATAGATGCTTTGCTAGAAGCAAAATTATATTTTAATAAAATTGTAAGATCACATAGGCTTTCTAATAGTATCAGATCAAATGTGAAATTTATGAACAACTTTTGGGAAACCCTCTAGCACAAAATAAGGATGCACTTCTGATATTCAATTTCTTTTCATCTTTGTGTTGATGGACAAACCAAAATAGTTAATAAAAATTTTAGAAGTTTTCTTATATTTTAATCAATTGGGACCTTCATCGGTTTGCATATGAACTTGTATATACATACTTTATCAAGAGGATCACATACATCAGTGCTACAAAGATTGTTTATGATTTTCAACCCTGACAACATGTCGACATTGTGCCTATTCTAGATAACCAATGAGTGTCCAAGTCAATCTATACCTTTGCAACTTTCATATACGAGTTGTATGAAGAGATTCATGAACAATATAAGAAGTGCAGCAAATAGGTATATGTTGTAACCCAACACAATAAACCAACATAAAAAGATAATTCAATAACTTTTAAATTGAAGATCAAGTGATGATACATATGTGGTGAGAATGATTTCCACCGGTGCTATTTTAAAACTACATGCTACAATGCAGAACCATTCAAAATACTTACAAAAATTAATTCAAATGCATTTGTTATGGAGTTCTTAAAAAAGGATTCAACATTAATTCCACCTTCAACATAAAAATTTTGATTGATTATTTAAAACTTTCCATTCGGTCCAAATAATCTCTGGTGGTAGATCAGGACAATATCGAGCTTACACATGTGTATGCCAACATCCTATTTACTTGATCTTGCTAGTCATAGATCAAACAATGATATCAATGATATTCTTTATATAAAAAAAATCCTTACCAGGGATGCTTTTATTCATAGAAAGTACCTTTTTTGATGGAATCAACATCCTAAGATGGATGACAATTTATTCAATATGAATAAATTGAACAAGCACCCAATATGAATGACAATTTAGTCACATAACAAGAGCTTTCCCATCAACAAATAGTGATGAGGACATTTATTTTATCATATGTACAAATAACCACAGTATTCAACAAGCACCCAATATTGAGTTTTGAAGCCTAAGGCGACACCTTTGAAAAGATTATTTATATTTGAAGAAAAAAAATAGCATATGTCACAAAAAAAATGAATTAAACCAAATGCCATAATACAAAACTCAAAACAAAAAAATATATTATTCTTAGATCACTATTTCCTTCTTGAATAATTCCTCGAAAATGAAATAAGTAGAGTTATCCAAATTGGATTAGAAATATTCATCTTGAACTTCTTAAATATATCTTTAGCATAGTTTTCTTGAGTAATTAAAATTCATTTTTCTTATTGCTTAACTTCAATACCAATGTAATAAGACATGATCCCAATGTCAATGATCTTGAATTCCTTCGTCATCTCTTTATTGAATTTGTCAAATATGCTTGGATTGCTACTTGTGAAGATTAAGTCATCTACATACGAGTACACAATGAGAATATCATCATTTTTTATTTTGATGTAGATTACATGCTCATATACACACTTGTAGAGCTTGTCAATTAGAGCATTCTAAGCTCATAGAACTTGTTTCAATCCATAGAGTGCTTCTTCAACTTTAAAACTTTATCTTCTTTTCCTTTAACTTCATACCCTTGTAGTTGCTCAATATAAACTTTTTATTTACTGAATTCATTAAAGAATGCAGATTTCAAACACATTTGATGTATGATCCAATTATTTTGAGCAACCAAAAAAATAAAAAATCTAACAATTTCTAATCGAATAACCGAAACAAATACTTCATCATAATCGATATTGACTTTTTGACTATAACATTTTATCACCAATTTTACCTTGTATCTTTTGACTTCTCCTATGAATTTTTTTTTTTTTTGCTTTGCATACCAATTTCACACTAATCACCTTGTGTCCTTTTGGAAGTGAAGCTATCTATCATGTTTCGTTCTTCTTTACCGCCTTTATTTCTTCAATCATTGCTTGTTTTTAATTCTTGTTTCCTATTGCTTCTTGGAAGTTCATATGCTCATAATTGGTAAAAAGATTAAAGAGAGTAAGATTCTCTTATCTTTCAATTATCTCATACAGTTCTTATAAACTGCGGAAACATGGAACTCTTTCACTTGAGCTTTCCTCTTCTTAAGAACTTGCAATTGGTGAAGTTTGTGGAGTAGTAGGCTCTTCTTCTGCTTGTTCTATCATTGGATGCTTCATATCATCTTTTTCAACATATGGGAAAAAGTTATAGTATTCATCCAGTTATCCCAAATCTCTCTCCATCGAATATGACATCTCGACTGATGAAGGTCTTCCCAGTATTAAAATTCTATTACTTGTAGCATTTAAAGTTTGCATCATAACTGATGAAGATGTATTTCTAGCTTTTATCACCTAGCTTGCTTCTTTGCTCGTCAGAAAGATGAACATGAGTTATGCTCCTGAAGACTCTTAGATGGAAAATGTCTGACTTCCTTCCACTCCAAGCTTCTTGTGGTATTTTTATTTATACGCTTCCACCCACAACTTCTTTGGTAGTCTCTTGCACCTAAGCATGCTCTTCATCATGTGAAGGATAGTTCTATTCTTCCTTTTCGTCATTTCATTTTGTTGGGAGATCTCAAAACTATAAGGGATCTTTGAATTCCATGATTTTCACAATATTTCTAAAATATATTCAATATGAATTCTCCTCCACGATCTGATCTCATGAATTTGATACAATCTGACTTTCCTTCTAAACATAGACTTTGAACTTCTTGAATGTTTCAAACACATCTGATTTCTCCTTTAGAAAATACGCTCATATTTTTCTTGAAAAATTATCTATAAAAAAAAGAAATAATTGCTCTTACCAAGTGAGTTTTATTTGAATGGACTACACACATCCGTATGTATAAGTTCCAGTAACTTTTTAGCTTTTTAGCTTGATTCCTTTGGAAAGATCTTCTTGAATTACTTCCCAAGTGACATCCTTCGCATACTTGATCAAGATGACAAATGAATAGTAGTCTTTTCACTATTTATAACATGCCTTGAGACACCCCACAAGATCATTTTGAATGATAAGCATTAACATTTTATTTCTTAACATCAACACCTTGGCAATTAGATTACTCTCACTGTCTCTTATAGAAAGATTATTCTCTTTTAGATGAATATCATAATCTTTATCTAACAGTTTTTTTAAGCTCAATAATACTCATGTTCGGCACATAATAAATATTAGAAATGAATTAATGATTTTCAATCTTTAATCGGATGAGAATGTTACCATTCACTGATTCATCAAGCTTCACGAAGATGCTTCTTTTACCACATATATGATTGCTTGCACCAGAGTCAATGTACTATAAGTTATATTCACCTCTTGCATTGCTCTTATAAGCCAGCAACAAGATTTCATCTTTTTGACTTCTTTCTTTCACCTCTTGCATTGCGCAAGCAAAGCTCAGCAATAGCGCCTCACCTGGACCGAGGCGAGGCCCCTTCAAGCAGGCGCAGAAAAAAAGGAAAAGGCACGCGCCTTCCCTGAGGCGAGAAGCTCTCCACAAGCGCGCCTCCATGCAGGTAAGTCATCTTCCAAAGATCCTCTTTTTCTTCCTCCTTGTTTTTTTCATTTTTTCCGGCATCGGGAGTTGCAGGAACCAATGTTCCTATTTTCTACAAATCAGGCCAAAACAACGTCGTTTGATCTCTCTAGGACATAAAACTACGTCATTTAGGCTTTTTTTATTTTTTTTTTAAACCTATCCAAAACGACGTCGTTTTGGCTTAAGTCACTTATCCAAACGACATCGTTTTGGATAAGTGATTTAGAACAGGTTCAAAACGACGCCATTTTGGACTACTCAGTTATTTAAAAAAAATAATTTTGGCATCCAAAACGACGTCGTTTTGTACCAGAAATTGCTAAAACGACATCATTTTAGCTACAGAACCCTGAATCTCAACATTTATACCTACAGAACCCTAAAACTCCCCATTTTATTGCTCCAGCTTCCATTTTCTCTCAGTTTCAAGCCAAACACGACAAATACATTGTCAAACACTGTACAAAAGCAAAAGAATCCAAAAATCAACTAAAATAGCCAAGAAAATAACAAAAAAAATTATAAAATCTAGAACTTTTATTGGTATTTACTTCCTTTCTCAGTTTTTTTACTTTTAAATTTTTTTCTTCACTTTATTAATGATTTTGATTCATGAATAAACTTATGTAAATGACTAAAGTAATAATTCTTATGAGTCATGACTCATTAATTTTATTTTAGTAGTAAAATGATATGACTCACATGAGTCACATAACTCATTTGATTTTTTTTAAATATTTTATAATATGTCTCAATTTGTATTTTTCAATTATTATTGTGTTGTAGTTGATTTGTTTCAGAGTTGAAAGAATGAAGAATGAATTCTAATGACAATGAAAATGAGACTCAAATTGACTCTACAGCTACTTGTGGAAGTGAAATAAAAGACTCAGGATGAAAATATGCTCGGTAACCTAATGAATAAGATTTGAATACAATTATTTGTATTTTTTGTGATAAGGTAACCAATGGAGACATCTATAGACACAAACAACATCTTGTTGGTAGATATAGAAATGCCAAAAAATGTATGAAATGTCCGGTTCATGTTAGACAATAGATGAAAGATTATATGAATGGGAAAAAAAATCAAAAGGAACAATTGAAAATGAGAAATGAAGATTTCTATGAAGACTTTGAAGAAGTTGATGAAGAAGTTGAAAGTTGAGGAGTTGATTCTAATATCACACGTAGAGGTAGTGTGAAAAGATCAATAGAGAAAGAGTCAATAGATCATTTTTTCACCCCTAATATTGAATAGGTAGTTCAAAATAAGAGTGGAAAAATGTCTCAAACTACTATAAATGATGCCTACAAGAAGAAAGCAAGGAGGAGGGTTTGTTCTCTTATTTCAAGGTGGGTGTATGATGCTGTCATTCCATTTAATGCGGTCACATATCCAAGTTTTCAACTCATGTTTAAGGCTATTGATCAATATGGTGCGGGGATGAAGGAACCAAGTATTTATGAAGTAAAGGTTAGGCACTTTAAAAAAGAGTTAGAGCTTACAAAAGATTCTATAAAGGATCATGAAATAGAATGAAAAAAGAATGAATGCTCCATTATGTCGGATGAATTGACCGATAGGAAAGAAAGAACTTTGGTAGACTTTTTAGTGAATTATTCTAAGGGAACCATGTTCATGGAATCCATTAATGCTTCTTCAATTATTAAGACGAGAGAGAAGATAATTGAACTACTTGACAAGTGAGTAGACCAAGTTGGTGAATAAAATGTAGTTCAAGTTATCACATCTAGTCACTCAAGCTATAAGATGGCAGGTAATAAATATTACTCCTAGAGTCCTAGAACTTGAATAATTAAAATTTTATTGATTTTAATATTTGAATTATGTATTTTAATTTATTATATAACATGATGTAGGGAGGATGTTGCAAAAAAAAATGATATCATTTGTATTGGACACCATGTGCCACACATTGTATTGATTTGATATTAGAAGACATTGGAAAGCTACCAAACATCAAGAGGACTTTAGAGAAAGTCATATCACTAAATGGCTACATTTATAACCATTCAAGGCTGCTCAACATGTTGAGACATTTTACTGGATAAAGGAAACTGCTTAGGCCTGCTAAGACATGATTTGTCACTGCTTTCATCACATTGTCCTGTTTACATGAGCAAAAAATTAATTTGAGAAAGATGTTCAAAAATACAGATTAGTTAGAAAGTAAATGGGCAAAGGAGCAGAAGGGAAAGAATATAACTAAGACAATCATAATGCCTTATTTTTGGAATACTATCATATTTTGTTTAAAGATTACAAGTCTGCTTGTTTGCGTGTTTCGCTTGGTTGATAGTGAAAAAAAAACTCCTATGGGATACATATATGAAACCATGACTAGAGCTAAGGAAACTATTGTGAAAAGTTTTCTTGATAATGAAGAAAAGTACAAGAAAATATTCGAAATCATTGATAAGAGGTGGGAGATCCAACTTTATCAGCCTTTACACGTAGCTGGGTACTTCTTGAACTCAGCAGTCTTCTATGATAAACCAGAGTTGAATCATGATGAAGTCATTATGAGATAATTATATAAATACATTGAAAAAATGATAAAGGATATTGATGCACGAGAGAAAGCTATGGACGAATTGAGTATGTATATAAAAGCCGAATGAGTATTTGGAATGGATTCGACTATTAGGAAAAGGAAGACCTGAGCACCGGATTAGTTACTTAAATTTTTGTTTAATCTAATTTATTATATTATATTTTAGATACTAGAAAATAGGTGAATTGTTTTAGATTTCATCACTAAATTATTTTATATCTATTATCTATATTATAGCCGAATGGTGGACTTTATTCAAAGATTCAGCTCCGAATTTGAAAAAGTTTAATGTGAAAGTCCTTAGCTAAACATGCAGTGCATCAGGTTGCTAAAGGAATTGGAGTATCTTTGAAAACGTAAGTAATATTATGTGCTTTAAAAATATTAAAAAATATTTTTTAAGTTTAAAAAATATGAGTAATAAGGTATTTATGTGCTTATAAATTTTGCAGATCCATAACAAGAGGAGAAATAGATTAGAGCACCAACAATTGAATAATTTAATGAACATCAAGGATAATCGAGCCTTGAAGAAAAGATACAATAAACGTAATACCATTGACCCAATAATATGAAAAGAAATTGATGAGAACAATGAGTGGTTGATTGGAAGAATGGATGATGAAGATTCTCATGACCATATAGATGCACAAGATGATTTAGTGTTTTATGATAATGACTTGACATGGGATGATGTTGCTAAAGCAAGTGAAGCTGAGGAGCCTAGATTTAATACTAGAGCTAGAGCCAGCTCAAGCAGGTTGCCATCATCAAGCTCTAGACTCATGCCTTCTCTTTCATTAATAGATGAAGATGAAGATGAAGAAATGGATTATTGGGAAAATGAGGAGGATGAGGAAGGTTACAATAATGATGATGATCATTATGTGAATGTGGAGGATGAATAAGGATCGGTTGTTGTGAACAAATTAGTTATTTTAATATGTTGTGTTTGGATGATTTATGAATTTGGACAAGGGATATGTGTTTTCATGTTGACATATTCTATTGATAATTTGTATAAATTTTTAGAAACTTTGCTGATGGAATTTATTAAAATTTGTTGACATGTTTAGTGAATTTTTATGCTTAGAGATATTATTTATGTGTTTTTATTGATTGGATTGATATTTTTGATGATATTTGATAATATTTGATGATAAATGATTGTTATAATTAATTATATTTTTAAAAATATATACATAAAATGGGGTGCGCCTTACATAAAAAAGCTCACGCCTTAAGGGCGCCTTGCACCTTAAAGCTCCAGGATGCCTTTGCGCCTTAGTGCGCCTTGCACCCCCCACAACTGTCTTCCACATAATTGGCTTTCTCCTCAACTCGTTTATTATTTGAAGCTCTATATTCTGAAGCTTAATGGCCAACCTTTTCATAGTTGTAACATTGATATCTGACTTATCTTACCTCAATCTATAGTTATCTCTCTCACGACTTCTTGTTGAGCTTTCTTCTCTTTAGACATCATAGGACCTCCAACCTTTTCCACGTCCGCGTCCACGTCCACAAGCTCCTCTGCCACTGCAACCTCTTCCTTGTTGCCTTCTTTCATTTTGGACATTGTCTTCTTTAGTTGAATCAATTTGAGTTTTGAATAATTATCTTACGATACTTTCCTTCTTCCACTTTTCTTCATAGGCTTGTAAGGAACCCAACAACTGCTCTATTATCATGACTTTCAAGTCTTTGGTTTCTTAAACATTGACGACAATGTAACAAATTTTTAATCTATTGAACGAAGAATTTTCTCCAAAATTCTTACTTCACTTAACACTTCACTATTTTTTTTCAATTAATTTGTCACATTTAAAACTCTAAAAAAGTAATCTGAAATAACTTTTCCTCCTTTCATATTTAAAGCTTCAAACTCAGCTCACAAAGTTTAAAGACATACCTTCTTAACCAAATCTACTCCCTTATACGATGTTTGAAATTTCTCTCATGCTTCTTTTGATATCTTTGCTTTTAAGGTTTTCTCAAATGCATCTTTATCTAATCCTTGATAGACCAAATAGAAAGTCTTCTTATCTCTCTTTCTTGAGTCTCTCAAATTATCCTTTTGAACTTGAGATAAAGTATCTTCATTCTCTGGTTCTTTGTGATCTTTCTCTATTATATCTTACACATCTTATGATCTAAAAAGAGTCTTCAACTTAATGCTCTAGTTATTATAGTTGCTCTTGTAGAATATTGTGACTTGGAAGGAGACCATACCGCTACTCGATATCTCTATAAAAAGATATTGAAGTTGGACTTTGAATAAATAAACGAATCCTATGAGACCTAAGGACTCAAGACTCCAACTCTCTAAGTTAATGAGATCTTAAGAAAATTTTTTTAACGTGGAAGATTAGTTAATACTACATCCACCGAGCATTTCGATTTTTCTATAGACTCGATAATCTACACTCTTATACCACTTAGTTGGAAGGGAGATGAAAAAATATAAAGAAAAAACCTCACGCTCTCTCAAAAGAACATTTAAGAAATGCTTTAAACTCTTTTGAATAAAAAATACTAATACAAGAGAAGTATTTATAGGTTACAAAAATCAATCTCAATCACACAAATTTAAGCAGTTAAACTCTCACTTAACTTTGACCAAGATTTCACTTAACTTTGAATTTTTCAAAATTTAAAGTTATCATGCTTGTAGATAATTTCAAATAAAAAATAAGTTTATATTTCAATGAACACATTATTTTTTTTTGTTTGTTTTTTCTTTTTTTATCCTCTTTTATGACTAGATTAGTCATTCAAATTGTATTGTTGCTATTTTAAAATTCATTTAGGTGGACGTTGAGAAGTTAAGTTTAGAGGTATCAAGTGAGCCAGAAAATCCAGGCCCAACATGAAACAAGGCTCGTGCCGTGCTGGACCAAAAGGTGGCAGGCCCCGTGTCGGGCCAAGGGTGACCCGGCTGCCTCACCCTAGGGCACGGTCCAGCCACACGAATCGACACCGTGCTCAAGAACTCATGTCTGGTTTCAAGCACGGTCTGATTGGACCAAACCTGACTGCTTGAGCTACCGTGATGCATGACCCGTTAGGCTCGCACTAGTGCCTCGACCCTCGCCCAATTCCAAATCCTTCTAAAACTGGCAAGCCAAACAGACCCAATGGTCCAAATATGTGTGTGTGTTTGTGTCTGTGTCAGTAGCTGTGTGTGTGTTTAAACCGAGATGCATCTATGTATGCACCATTAACGGCTACAGCATAAAATCTGATGATTGCCGAGTATCTACCCTAAAAAAATAATTTAAAAAATTTAAAAAATTTAAAAAAAATCAAAAAAATGATTTAAAAAAAAATCTTTATAATATCTATATATATCCTCTTCATCACTTCTCAATCTCACACCTCACACTCTCTCTTTAATCTCTGGTTTTAAGTCTAATCTCTATCATTGGCCCTCTCTCATTCTAGAGTTTGGCTTTCAGGACTTGGGTGCATGCTATGGACATTGAATATCAAACATCAACTTTGGCAATCGAGAATTGACATTCCAAAAATGGCCAAATAGGTAATATTTTTTAAATTTTATTTAGTTTTAAAATATTAATTATATTAATAATTGCATATCAAATATTATTTAATTTAAAAAATAAAATTTAAAATATAATTAATAAACTAATAAAAATCTAAAATAACAAATAATAAATTTAATGACAAGAATTAAATTAACATTAACGTAAATATAAATAATTTTAATATTAATAACGAAAAGCCTACGAAAAAAATCTGAGACCACCGAAATTTTGTTTTCTCCTATGGTCACGAGCTAAACATTTAAAAAATAAAAAGCTAGAAAAAAATATATAGTTTGAACTCACTTTAACATTATACAAAATAAAATATTAAGGCTGTCGATGACGAATCAGTATAATACAAATATTATAAAAAAATATTAATATGTATAAATACATGTAGGACTGAACACCTAAAAAAGCATGCCGAATAATTCACCAAAAAATATGAAATATTAGATCTTAAGCAAATCTAGCTGAACGGTAAGATCTTTGAGGTTTGATGTAGTTCAGCTTCTATGTTTATCCTCTTCATATACTGCAATGAGTTAGCGAGAGAAGACATAATCAAACTGATTACCATAATAGGTCTTCTAATTAAATTTTTGGAGAATCCAAGAGTTGTTAATATCATATAGATATATTTATAGCATGTATATCGCATGATTCCTAAGTCCATATTT
This sequence comes from Sapria himalayana, assembly GCA_029783825.1. Classification (NCBI taxonomy): domain Eukaryota; kingdom Viridiplantae; phylum Streptophyta; class Magnoliopsida; order Malpighiales; family Rafflesiaceae; genus Sapria; species Sapria himalayana. The sequence goes on along the minus strand of JAREIK010002300.1, from coordinate 961,391 downwards.
AGGAATGACATACTAAAATATCATAAATTAGAAAAATAAAATAACTAATATATTTAAAAAATATAGTGACATAGTATCCGTGATATCCAATATTTGAACTAGTCATGGCAATGTATCTTATACATGTCTCATCACCCACTATATAGGTTCTAAATAGATACTAAATAAAAAGATATTAGAATTTTCAAAAATTATACATCCTAATGATTACTTGGCCATATATTAGTTCATGATAAGTATCTTTACAAAGTGTAATATTCAAAATAAAATATATAATATCATATTCAATAGCACATCTAACAAAAAAGTATTCATTAATATATTTGTTAGAACTATTATAGATTGATTATTATGAAAGATTTTTTATATTAGATGCATATATCACGTAATTAACCTCGTAGTAAAAGCAAGAATAAATGTTATTTCCCATGCTTTAAAAAAAATAGGTAACTCACTAAAATATCATCAAACGTCTAGCAGATAACAAAAATTTGATAATATCTATTTGTCTGCTAGTCTTAAAAAAAAATTTAAATAGATATGAGACACCATTAAAATTACATATACTTGATACTAGAATCATATATTAGATACAAATACATAATATCCAACTACGTCAATAATAAAAGTGACAAACTTATTATTGACGATACTATCCATGATATATAAATTTTATTTATGAAATTCCTAAAAATTTTTTATAACATGTCAAACATATATCTGTTAGTTTATACTCTTACAACTTTATTGCACTTAGGTGCATATTCAAAATTAATAGTATATTTAGAAAATTTAGATATGATCCAATATTTAGTGAAATGGCTCTTGATTATATAACTGCTTGCATCGACCCTAGAGTAAAGGTAAAATGAGTAAAAAAAATTGACATCCAAATCCTCATGTATGAACCAAGAATACCAACCTAAAGGGTTCTATCACGAGAAATTAACTAAGTTATTCATATACTACGATACTAGATATGGTAATAATAATAGTCAAACTCCAAGTGGACATAGATACCTTATTCTGACTTTTATATTCAATTAGTAATGGAAAACAATGGGATGAACAGTCAAATAGAAAAGAGATGCATCAATATTTAGATATCAATTATCGCTCAATCTTATCATATATTAATAACAAGAACCTTAATATTTTATAATGATAAAAATTATATTAGTCTACATATCATATGTTATCTAAGATAGCACGAGATCTACTGACTCCTCCGGTGTAGAGTATAATATTGAAATTTACTTTTTATATTATAATTAATATGATTTCAGATAGGATATAGAGATTACTGTAGGATATCATTGAGGCACTAGTATGCATGAGCGATTAGAAAAATTTAAGGTTAGCCATCCATGATCGAGATCATACTAGAATAGTAGCAGAAGAGTTACTGACAGATGATACTCGTGTGACTTTAAGGAGGTTGAGCCCACTGCTAATAATACCATCAAACATTTATGCGATGATGATCAATTACATACTCATACGGGTTAACATTGAAATTGAGTCATTAAGACAATTAAGCTTGTTGCATTACCATTATTATTATTATTAAGATTGACGATATTTATTTTATATTGTTATGATTTGTGAGTTGTAACTTTGTATTATTTTATTAATTTTTGAATTAAAAAACAATTAATTAATTAATTATTGATATGTTTTTTTGATATTTTATGTGATTAATGTTAACTTGATAAATAATATAATATAAATTCGCACTCACAATTCATAAATATTTACTTAAAATATAAAATATATAAAAAAAATTAAATAATTAATCCACAATTCTGAGACCAAGACGATGCATCAAATCACGACTGTTACTGTGTGAGTCTGTATCAATCGTGAATTCAAAGTCCTAGCCTCCTAGGACCTAGCATTATTAAGGCTAGGCTAAGGAGCTATGCTAGAAAACCATGCCCGAATAGGCACGGTCCAGCACGCCCCGGCATGACCCGGCAGGAATCTGGCAAGACTAGAGTCATGGGTCTGTGCCGGGCAGTGCCGATCCGGCAAAAATTAAGTCGTGCCAAGCATGGCACGGTTGCCGGATTGGGCCACCAAAAACTAGGCCTTGCCCGCACGGCATGGTCAGTTTGACACCTCTAGTTAAGTGTGAACTGAAAACCTCATAAAAACTTTTCAATCCATCTATCCATCCTTCAAAAACATAGTAACCCAGATCTACAGGGTAATTTCCAGAATAGATTTCAGCTATTCCCATCATAAAAGTATTTCAATTTGTCAATCTATACTTAGAAATAAATTAGCCCAAATCCAAAATTGAGTTTCAGATTAAATACCAGTTATAATAGATCTAACATATACCATGCATAAAACACAAATAAATAGACACATGCAAATAAAAGTTCTAACCAGGATTCCAAGTTTTTTCATCATTATATTCTGGTAATCTCTCATCAGCCAAAGGATTGGAATATAAGCAAGTCTGTACTCCAGGTTCTATATTAATGAATGTCTCCTGTCCAAATATAAATGGCAAACCCAAAGAAGTTGAGACAGGCGGTTGTGCTTTCATCTGCACCGATCGCAACAATGCAGCTCTACGCAGATCAGCTGGGTAGCAAATATCACTAGGCGATGATGGAAACCGGACATCAGAATCTGAACCACGCTGACGTGGTGGCAAGCACATGCTGGTGTTGCTGCTGGTGTTGGAACTGTTTGAACCAAAAAGGTTGGCTTGGCCTGCTTGGGAAATGCTACAGATGACTACTGGCCGTTGACATAGGTGCAGAGAAACCGGACTAGTTGGCCGACTATCAGGCGGAGTTGGACACACATTAACGGAGGTATCACAAAATTTGTACTCATCAAAATCTTCTAACGCAGGTGAATATTCCAAAGAAAAAGCATCCCTGAAAAAATTGCAAAACCAGAGAAATGAAAATGCAATATTTACATAAAAGTGGAAAAATAAAATCTAAGAAAAAAAATTGAAATTTACATTAACGTAGAGAATAATTTCATATGTTTTTTATATTTATTGAAAGATATAATTTTATATTTTTTATTTAATTTTAAATTTTTTCTTGTTCCCACATGAACATTTTTTTTAACAAGTTTCAAAAGCCATAAAGCAAAATCATTCTTAAAAAAATAATTCATCTCAACAAAATACTCTATTATTTTACAAAACTCCAATTTTATTTAAGTAAATACAACTTTTGTAATTTAAGGTGGATGTAGTATACAATATTCATAAAACTAGGCTGGTGATTAAATCAAAAAAATTATCAGTTCATGCTTCATTAGTTAGGCTGGCAATCATACCACTATTAGATCATTGTCAAACCAATAATGCCATTAAAATATTTTATATATCATTAAAATTAAAAATATCTTAAAAATTATACTCACTTATATATATATATATATATATATATATATATATATATATATATATAGCCAGAAATATCAATAAATACAAATATAGAATACTTAAATTTTATGAATATTACAGAAATATCAATAAAATATTAATAAAAATATAAAAAGATTTAAAATTCATAAAAAATTTAAAAAATTTTGAAAAAATTATAAAATAAATAACAAATATATTAAATTATTTTTAATAATAATATTTTTAAATTTATTTATCATATAAATAATATAAACAAATTATTTTAAATATTATAATAATAATTTGTATATTATAGTAATTAATTACATAATATATAAAATAAAATAATTGTGATGAAGAAAAAGAAAGAAATAAATAAATAAATAATTGTGATTAGACTTATTTGTAGATTTACAAGAAGGCCAAAGATTATAACTCAGAGAAAATCAAAAGTTATTATGAGAAAACCAAATGTCTTACATAAATAATGGTCATTCATTTTAAAATAATAATTATTCATTACAAAATATTTATAACACTCCCCTTAAATGACCATAACATTAAAAAATATCTTAGTAAAATGCTACTTGAAAAAACCTAATGGGATAAATATCTAGTGAAGAAAAAAAAAGTAGATATACTTTATTACGACTAGCTCATTAAAAACCTCACCAATAAAATTTAGTAGAATAAAACCTAGATAAAGAGAAAATAAGTACAATACACTAGCATCCAATAATGCCCCCCTCAAGTCAACATTCTTAGGTCGGCACATTTTAATCTTATATATTAACTTCTTGAATATCGAGATTGATAATGACTTTGTAAATAAATTTACTAAGTTATCACTTAATCGCATTTATTGGACATCAATTTCATTATTCTTCTGAAACTCATGTATATAGAAAAATTTTGATAAAAATATATTTGATTTTATCTCCTTTGATATAACCTCCTTTAATTTGTGCAATAAATGATGCATTATCTTCAAATAATATTGTTGAATTATTTTTGACAAATTAGAGCCCACATGATTATTGAATATGATGGATCATCAATTTTAATCAAATACATTCACAACTTACTTCATGAATTACAAAAATTTCTGAATGATTTGATGATATAGTTATCATTATCTGCTTGATAGATCTCCATGAGAAAGCAATTCTATTGCAGTTAAAGGCATACTCAGTTTGCAATCTAATTTTATGCGGATCTGAAAGATATCCTACATCTATATATCCAAATAGTTTTTACTTTGACTCGTTTGACTAGAATAAACGCATATTTATAATTTTACTGAGATAACATAATACATGTTTGATATTGTTTCAATATCTTCGCGTTAAAGCTGAATTATACCTAACTAATAAATTGACAAAAAGATAATATCTGATCGTTTATAATTTGCAAGATACATAAATACACTAATAACACTAAGATATGATATTTTAACAACAAGTAATTTTTATCTTTTTCACAAGGTCGAAATGATTCCTTTTTTACATCAATTGATCAAACAACCATAGGGTAGCATAATGAATGTACTTTATCAATATTTAAACGCATCAAGATTTTCTTAATATATATTAATTGGTGAACCAACACTCTATTTGAAAAATATTCAATACTAAGATAAAATTTTGTTTTTTCAAGATCTTTCATTTTTAATTCTTTATTTAAATTTTCAGCTATTTTTGTGAGTTATTCAAAAATTCAAACAAAATTTAAATCATTAACATAAACAATAATGATTGCAAATCTTATTTTTGATTTCTTAATAAAAATACATGGACATATAGTATTATTCGCATACCATTTTTTTAGCAAATAATCACTAAGCCAATTATATCACATGCATTTAGATTATTTTAAATTATACATATATGTTTGTAATAACTACTTCAAGCAGTTTCAATCCTACAAGAATTTTTATGATTATATCACAATCTATGGATCCATATAAATATACAATAATAATATATCATATCTAGTACTTTAGATACTACAAAGTTTATTAAAAATCAAAATATGATCGTATCCATAATAGGCAAATATATTTCCTTGTAATCAAGTCTTTGTGAGAAACCTTGAACTACTAATCATGTCTTATATTTTATGCTATTATTTTCATTTCACTTTCGTACAAATACTCATTTGTACCCAACACACTTTGTATTTGTAGGCGTTTGGACTACAAGTCCACATACTTCTTATTTTATTAATAAATAGAATTCTACATGCATAGCCTCTTTTCATTTAGGTCAATCATTTCTATGTCTACATTTATCTATATTTTGTGAATCAATTTCATCATCATTTTATATGATATCTAAGACCAATTAAAAAACAAAGATGTTATCCGCAATAAAATTATTTCGATACCACTTTTTATCTTTGTACATATAACTTATTGAGATGTCTTAATTTTCAGGTAAATTTGCCTCTTCTAGAGAAATTTATCTATTTTGTACCTCTTTGGAAGTTTATTATTCAATATGTGCCTCTGCGAATGTATTTTTTTTTTGTTTTTGTTCTTCTATTAAGGAGCTACATCTTTTGACCCAATTGGTCTCCCAAGCTTCAAGCATGTTTTAGATACATTTTTTTATGTCCTTTAAGGACCTCAATCCGTGCTAGACCATCCACAACTGGGATATATGACTTTGTCACTTTCTTTACATCTATAAATATATCTAATAATTAATTTGTAAGATTTTATAAATAAATAATCCTTTGAATTTCAAGTTTATATTGATTTGTACGATGATCAAAATGAGATAATATTGATGCATTCCAAATAATTTCTCTTCGTTCTTCTAGAATCGACTTCTCCCCCTAATGGTGTTAATACATTTTCATTAAAATGATAATCTGTAAATCTAATTCTAAAAACATCTCTTATTAAAGTTTCAAATATCTTATGATAAACAGCATATCAAAACCCACATAAATCTTAAAATTTACGTTGTGGACTCATTTTGGTACGTTGTGGAGGTGCAATTGGTATATGGACTGCACAACTAATAACTCATAATTAAAAAATATGATTATTTTCCCAATATAAGTTGTAAAGAAAAGTATTCATAATAAGATATTGATCTAATTCTCATTAGACTTATTGTATGCATAACATGCCCCCAAGTATATGCAGGTAATTTGGTCTTCGTTGGCAATGGTCTAGCTATTAATTGAAGATGTTAGATCAAGAACTTTACTAAATCATTTTAGGTATAAACATGAGCAACGGAATGCTCAATATTTTATCTCAATTGGCATATAATAATCATTGAGAGTTTTTGAAATAAATTCACCTACATTATCAAGTCTTATTGTCTTAATTGGATAATCAAAAAATTGTGCTCTTAATTTGATCTTTTGTGCAAAGAGCCTGTCAAAAACAATATTTCTTATGAAAAGCATACAGATATATGATCATCTAATAAAGGCATCTATAAGGACCGTAAAATAACAAAAAGGTCCATATTGTGGATGATTTGGTCCACATGTACCCGTGTATTCTTTCAAAAAAGACTAATAATTCAGACATGATTTTATATAATGATGATATAACTATTAGCATACCTTATGAACAATGATCACAAAAAAATTCATTGGGAACAAAAATTGTTTAATTCTTTAATGGATGCCTATGTAATTTTTCTATGATTCACCGTATTATTAAAGATTCAGAATGACCTAATTTGTTATGTCGAGTAAAAATCTTTGGATCATTAAACTTATGGTTCATTACAACATATGATTCGATTGATTTTATGATCGTATGGTATAACTCAGAAGAGAATGCTAAGAACTTTTCCATAATAATCTTTTTTCCAAAAATTATAGAAATAATATATAAATATTCTTTATTATGTTTATTCATTATTTCAATATGATATTCATTTTTGTGGATATCTTTAAATTTAAGTAAATTTCTTGTTTATTTGTTAGATATTTTTTATAATACACAATTAATATAGAATCTAGTTCCATTTGTTAGTATTATATTTGCTCTTTCGGAGCTTTCAATTAAATTTGATGTACTAGAGATGGTACTTACACAGATAAGTGTTGCTATTAAATTTAAAAAATATATTTTTTTCTCATAGGATTGCATGCATAGTTGTGTAATCAACAATACATATATCATTATCATTCATCTTGAAATTCAATAATTTAAAAAAATATAAAAATATAAATAATAAGAAAATATTCTTATTAACTTAAAATAAAATACATAAAATTATTTAATATATACATTTTCATCTTCTACTAAATAATTAAAATTATCATTAGTACCTTCAAAAAAATTTATATCATAATAAAGTAGGTCCAACTCATTTCCATCTGCAAAATTAGTTTATACTCTTTTTCTTTTATCTTTTAATAATGCTTGATATATATCTACTAGATTTTTAGCCATATGACAAGTACCAGACTAGTGTCCCTTTATTTCGCATCTGTAGCAAATTTCTTCAAGAACCCTTAAGAGTTTTTTATGGATAGTTTCTTTATTTCCTTGTTTTATCTCATCATTATTCTACTTTTTACGATGAAATGAGTCTTTGCTTTTCAAATAGTTAGAAAGATAATTATCATGGTGTCAGGAATTATGCCATCGACCAAGACCACAACCACGACTACGACCATGTCCATGCTCATGATTGTGGGATAAAATTACATTAACTTCAAGGAATAGTTCAGATCCAATTGGACGAAACTTATTATTTTTTATTAGTAGCTCATTATTTTATTCAACTACAATAAGACGTGATATTAATTCTAAATATTTAATAAATCTAGGCTCTCTATATTGCTATTCCACGGGCATATTAGTAGAGAGAAACATTGTGATGGTTTTTTCTAACATGTCTTCATTCGTAATTTTTTCTCCATATAACTTCAATTTAAAGCTTATTTTAAATTGAGCATGGTTATACTCAATGACAATTTTAAAATCTTGCAAGAAGCATCCAATCATAGCAAGCTTTAAATAAAATCACAATTTTTTTGGTGGTTAAATCTATCCTTCAATTTATTCCATTAAGGTGAAGTGATTTTTTATAGTGAGATATTCATTTGTTAGATCCTCTTGAAGATTGTGCATAAAAAAAATTAATACTTTTGCACAATCATGTTGGGACCTTCTTTTATAGTTTCTCCAAAATTTATGGACGTCAAATATATTTTAGCATCAAGAATCCATGATAAATAATTTTTATCTGATATATCAAGTATCAAAAACTCAATGAGATTTAACATTTTAGAAATTTTTTTAAAAATGTGGAAAAAAAAAATAATGATAATATAATTTTACCTATCTACGACAAAGTCTTGCTGATAATAAGTTATAAAGAAAGAGAAAGAAATAAAAAAAAAATCTCAATTTGATAGGATACCAGCCTAATTTACAAAATTAGACTGGTCCAATGACCTGTTGATGGTTGAACCAATCCAACCGGCCAATCAGGTCCAGTTTTTTTCATCCATGGTTGTATAATAGACTCAAAATATAGCTTAATAAATGCTTTCGAGAGATAGCAAATGAGAAGGGCAGCATGGCCTGGCACACAGCACTTCCCGGAAAAAAAAACTAAGTCTGACACAGCACAGCTCACAAAAAGCATGACTAGAAAACCATGTCAGGCCCATGCCCTAAAAGGGCCGCCTGCATGATGTCATACCAGGTGACATGACAGAACTCAAAATATCAGCCCACCAATACCAAATTTGGCCTGAATCCCTATTCATGCTAGTCCTAGGGTCATGTTATGGCTGTACTATAGGGATAGTTGAAATCTTAAACTGTGACCTAAATATGGTACATGAGATTTGTTTAAGTTTTAATCATTTTTTTTATGATTTTTATGATAACATTCAATTTATGTAATCACAATCATATTTGTTTATTATATAAATATTCCATTTTTATATCAATTATATATCATATTTTATGAATATATCGAATATATTACAGATATATCAGTATATATTTTTTACATGATTACCAATCAAAGATATAAATATTAATTTTAAGAATTATATCAATACTTGAAATTTATGAATATTTTAAAGATATATGAGTAGATACATCAAAAATTGTCATTATTGATTATATTGAATATTTTTGTATTATTTTTTATTATTATCTTGAATTTAACATGATATCAAAGTGACATCTTAAAGAAAAATAAATGCTAGTGTAAAAGAGTATTGGGTACTCGAAAATATTAAATAAATAATATCATTTTGAAAATTAAATAGAGTATTTGCATAAATACTAGTTGTTATCAAAGAGGTTTCACTAAAATATTATTTTTAAAAAAAATAATAAATATTTATGAAATCAAAGTTAATTTAGGTAAAATTAATGGACACGTAAAAAAAATATTGGAGGAATAAGCGATACAGATTCATGACAATTCTCTTATCAAGAATTATTCGAGATAGCAATAAATTGAATAAATCAATACCAAAATCATTTTGGAAGTATCTCATTGATACAAATAGTCGCAACTAGATGTATCAAACGGGTCGGGCACCCACGCTCGGCCCGAAGCCCAACACAGTTCAGGCATGCCTAGCTAGAGGTGTCAAACGGGCCGGCCCGGCACGGCACGGCCCGTTTTTCACGTGCCCAGCCGTGCTGCCGTGCCGTGCCGGGCACGGCACGGTCACTGTACCGTGCCGTGCCCGGCACGGCACGGTTTTTAAAATTCGGGCACGGCACGGCCCGTGGGCACGGCAAGGCCGTGCCGTGCCGGCCCGCTCGGGCACGGGCGCACGGCAAGGCATGGGCAGGCGGGGCGGGTCGGGTCGGGTCTGTTTGGACCCGACCCGCGGTCTTTTTACCGGGGGCGGGGCCCGGTTGGGTCACGAGTCACGACTCAGTGAGTCGTGACCGTGAGTCGCGACTCGCGACTCGTGAGTCGCGACTCGCGACTCGTGAGTCGCGACTCGCGACTCGTGAGTCGCGACTCGACTCGTGAGTCGCGACTCACGAGTCGCGACTCAGGCACGCGGGCCGACGAGTCGTGCCTGGCCAGGCACGAGTCGTGCCGTGCCAAGGCACGAGTCGTGCCTGGCCAGGCACGGCACGGCTCGTGCCGGGCACGGCCCGGCACGTGGTTCGTGCGGACGGGCCCGGCACGGGCCCGGGCACGTTTTTTTATCGTGCCGGGCCGGCCCAGGCACGGCCGAACCGTGCCGTGCCTCGTGCCGGGCCGGGCCGGCCCGGCCCGTTTGACACCTCTATGCCTAGCCAAGCATGGCACGGTCCAGGACCGTGCCCGAGCTTGTGTCAGGTGGACCCTCAGCACAATTCATGTCGTGTTGTGCCGAGGGTCTTCAGCCCACGTGTCATGCCAAGCACGGCCCGGGTGACTGGCACATGGACACGACACGGGCAACGATGCACCGAGCGACGCACGATGGCCAACACAGTAACACTCGACGGGGGACAACGCGCCAACGCCCAAAGAGCAACGACGGAGCGGCAGTGCCAGCTCTAATTTTATCATAACCTAGAACGAGCCAGACCAAACCCAAACATGCCCGAACCAACCCAAACTCAAGCTGATTTTGAACCGCAAGCCATGTCGGGCCTGCCCTCCAGTGAACCATGTCATACCTACCACGGCACACGAGCCGTATGGGCCTGAAAAAAATGGGCCCAGCATAATCCATTTGACACCTATAGTCGCAACACATTCTATAGTCATCTTATTCAAACAAAGCCAAAACATAAACAAATATAGGTTGCAATATCATTTACCACACCATGACTTTTGTTCCAAAGAATAATGATTCAATCATGACATTTACAATAATATGATACTTCACCCATAAAATCAACACCAAAGTCACAGACAATTCCCAACATCACGACTTTGTGTTACATAAAGTAATGACTTAGTCATAGCAATCTCAATACAATTACATTTTGCTCACAAAATCAAGACCAAAATCAATAGTAATTATTAGCACCATAATTTTATGTTGTAAAAAAATAAACATCAATTATTATCATTCATAGTGACACGATAATAATACTTCAGAGAGGATCCAAGGAGATAACAAAGCCACGAACGGAACTTTGTGCCTTAATATTCAACTTAAAATATCACATGGATTCCTTAAATATAATAACTATACTTATAGAAAAAAAATAAAAAAAATAAGAAAAATAGCATAAAAAGATCATGACGCATTCAAAACATAGACATCATGATCTCAACCTCAATTAGAGGCAAATTCAAAGCGAACAATAAGCAAAATCAATTAAAATTGAGGTTTTCTTCTTAAAAATTAGGTTACATATTCATTAAAAACCTTAAAATCTATGAAATAATTTTTCACACATCTCACATAAATTTATCGACAATATTCAACTAAATTAAATTTTATAAATCGTTATATAATTATTTTGTGAAATATAATTGAATTAATAAATTTATGTTTAGTTTATAATATATTTGACTATTGATGGATGTAGATATACTTGAGAATCTAAAATTAAAATTTTTATATTTTTTATGAAAATCTTAATTTATTAAAAAGTCATGTAGTTTAAATATGAAAAAATAATAACACTTCTAATCTTAATGCGTGAAATAAATTAATATATAAAAATTATTAGTACAAACATATTAAAAATTAATTCATTATGTACTATATAGAGAAACTAATCTCAAAATAATATAATGATTGTGTAGAATATCTTACTTATTAATTTTATCATAATGTAAGAATTGAGTATCAGCTATGACAGATAGTGACAAATATATCATAGAACACACACAAGTGAAGAAGACTCATATGATGATGATAAGCTTGCAAATCATTCTCGGTTATATTATTTTTATATGTGAAATTCTTAAGAATATATGTATTTAATTTTCACAATAATAACGCTCACCAAGCCAAACACAAACAAATTTAGTATCGAATTATCTCAGGCCATTAAAATAATTAGAGATAGAGAAATAAAAGTACATACTTGAAATAATAGTCAGGGACAAATGATATATTACATTAAAAAAATAAACATAATAACAACTCTTGCATGAATTAATATGTTACTTTGATATTAAAATATCAATAAGATAACTATGAGAAGATCATTCTTGATAATGACAATTTAACAAATGACAATCACTGTGTATACCAAGAGGACACAAGTATTTTTACATTAATCTATCTTTAATCCAATAGTCAAACATAATATAAACTAAATATCAACAAACATCATAATATATGAACTAAATACATTAATCAACATATTGTCTAAATGTCATCAAGTCATAAGAAACAAGGTAAATATCTTTCAACTATAACAAAACTTAAGAACTAATATATTAACCTTTGTTGGTTGAAAATAGGTGTTCAATATGAAAGATGACCCTAATAATAATGTAGATCACTTAAAGTTTAGATTTATTATGAGATGATACATTTAAACTTTTGGAATTAACTATCATAATATAATTTTTTCAGCGACCAAAATGACCTCTATTCAAATACTCATATCTCATGTTATTTCTTACAAATAGATGAAATATTAATTAGACATAAATAATATTATTCTTCATAATAATCTTGAAGAGATGATGTATATAGAGCAATCACACTTTTTGAACAGAAATAATTTTAATATAATTTGTAGGTTATAAAAGAACTTATATGGTCTAAAACAATCATCGAGAGTCAAGCCTATGATATTTTTCATAATTATTACTTTTTTTAATTTGTAGATATATAGTATTGATTATTTCTTTTTATCAAAAAAGTATAGATGATATATTTGTCTAATTGATATATGTATGTAAATAATATTAACCTTTGTTGGTTGCGAATAGATGTTCAATATGAAGGATAGTCCTAATGATAATTTAGATCACTTGAAGATAAGATTTATTACAATATGATTCATTTAAACTTTTGGGATTAACTATCATAATATAATTTTTTCAGTGGCCAAGATGACCTCAATTCAAATACACATACCTCATGTTGTTTCTTACAAATAGATAATACATTAACTAGACATAAATTATATTATTCTTCACAGTGATCTTGAAAAGAATATGTACATGGAACAATCAATTTTTAAGTAAAGACAATTTTGAAATTTAATTTGTAGGTTGTAGAAGACCTTATAATATCTAAAACAATCATCGATAGTCAAGTTTATGATAATTTTAATCATAATTATTTTTTTTAATTTGTGGATTTATGTTATTGATTATTTCTTTTTTTATCAAAAAGTTTAGATGATATATTTGTCTGATTGAAACATATGTGTAAATAATATTCTCATTATAAAGAGATAAAGTAAGAATTACCTAACTCAATAATATCTTCTTTCACAATTTTAAAACAAAAAATCATTAGAAACTAAGATACTTTCTTAAAATTTAGGTGTCCCGTAATAATAAAGATATTATATTATCACAAAGAATATATCTTAAATACTCTCCTAGCAATTAAATTTTTGAGTTATGTTTTAGTAGATATTTTTATTAAGCCAATTGCAAATCTAGTATCTGATATGAATCTTGATTATCATCAAACTACATATAATTTATACAATCAATATAATTAATTATATTCTAAATTTTTCATAATGAGCTCGTATTGATTCAACTCTTCTTATACTTAAATATACAAAAAAAGCTTCAAAACGTAATATCTATTTCAGTAATCATGACATCTACAATCATTTGGTTATTTAGATTCCAATTAACTACCAACTGACATTGACATTGTACTATACGTAATAATATTTTTCTTGAAAATAATCTTATTTTCTAGAAAAATAAATAATAAATAATAATCTCAATAATTAATATAAAGACAGTAAAAAATAATAGTCATACCTACTTTTGAAATTTCTTATATCAGATATCTACTTGATGAAATCATATTTTTAGTTTTCTTCTCTTTATGCCATTTATTGTGATAGTTGAAAAGTAAGATATATAATTCTCAATACAATATTTCACATGTTGGAAAGGTATATTGCAGTAGACTATTATCTTCTCAAGGAGAAGATTCAAAAAAAGATAATTATCACAATCTATAACCTTACAACAAATTAGCTAGTCGAGATATTTACGAAGATATTGAGAATACCTCAATTTGATTCACATCCTTTCACAATTTGTGTTCTTGAAATTTATGAACCAACTTATAAGAATGTTGTAGCTTTCATCTATTTTTGTTTGTTTATATTTTGCATATGATGAGAATGCCCAACCTAGGAATTATCCCAATCATTTTTTTCTACCAATTTATATAGAATTACGCAACTCATTATATACAAGGGAAATCTATATATGTGCTTTCTTTTGGATAGGGCACATATGTGTTTTTTTCTTGTTCATATGTAAAAATGCATTTAAGATATTTTTTTAATATCTCTAGATTCTCTAACTAAAAATTATTAATGCATTTAGATTTCTCTTTTCATGACTCTTTTTCGAAAAAAAATAACAAACAAAATTAGAGTCGTTTTAAGAAAAATAATAAATCAAATTTACACTCGATCTCACTTTTTCACTTAATTTACTTGTCATTTGATTTAAGTTATCACAATTCATTTTCAAAAAATTATAAAATCTAAAATAAAATCATAATTTTTATTCTTACAAAAATTTAGATAAAAAAATATAAAGTTTTCCAAAAAAATTAAAGTTTTTTGTTATTCTTTTTAAAAAATCTTTAAATATTAAAAAATTAAGATGATTAAACTATTACTAATTTATATTTATAAAAGAATATTTTTAGTAATAAAATAAAGATATTCTATGACATTTTAAATTATTTAAAATATATATTAAAAAAATATTCTATAACTTACTAGAATAAATTTAAAAAATATCAAAAAAAAAAACGTTATATCATCATCTGGAATATGAAAAGAGGGTGAAAAACACCTCGCACCAAGCACATGTAAGGTGGGATCTTATCTAATTGAAGGCACACTTATAAGGCATTTTTTTTTACTATGAAAAGACTCACCTCACCTCCATGAGGAATAACTGGGCAGGGCCTACACGCTGATATATCAAAAAAAAATAGATTGAAATAATGATGGAAGGATTTAAGTGAACTGAAATACCTTAATTACAAATGCTGCTAATACGTGAAAAATAAAATATAACATACAAAATCAAATACCAATTAGTATTGCGTTATTATCAAGGGAAGAAGCAGAATTCACCTGAAATCTAATATACACTCAGACCTTGCTGGAGATCCCAAATTAATTTCTGGGAATGTCTCTCCAACAGTCAATCCATTTAAACTACATGCCATGACCTAATACAGAACACAGTGGAGAATATGAGAACCAAAAAATTCAGAGGTAAGACACTACACAAGTTAATCAACCAGAAAACAAAAGTAACACAGACTAAACACAAAAAGAAAGAAAAATTAGAAGGCAAAATAAATTATAGAACCCTCATTTTAAGGCTGGGTTACATCAAAAATTAGCCAGACCATTGAATGTTAACAATTTCTGAGACTAATTTTTAAAAGCCAAGAAAAAAATGAACAATGAGCCACAAGCAAAAGCCAAGACAATGGTAGGTCCAGACCAAGGCTTTTCTTTCTCATTTGCATCTGCAAAGTTAGTACAACAGAGGTCTTGAAAAATCAAATTGGTCAGAGTGTAACTTATGTATGGAAAAAAAAAATGGGACGTTATCATGTTTATTAGATGTATTTCTCCTACTTACCAGATTGACCTTTGTGTTAAAGACTTGACGCTACTAAAACTCTCCCAGCAAAGATATGTATATATCTTTGTTGAATTGCAAGTAGAGTTGTCAAACGAGCAGGGCAGTCAAGGCCCGGCCCAAGGTAAAGGTATCAAATAGGCCGGGCCAAGAAAGCCCAAATTTAGGTGGCCAAACCATGCCACCGGGCCATGCCTGGCCCAGCCGGTTTCTTCAAGCTAGGCCCGGCAGGTTGAGAGACCGTGCCTTATCTGGTCAGTACGAGCAGGCACACATTCATCTTCTATAAAGCATGCGAATATATTTTAGTCAATTATATATATTTTCTAAAGAAATGAGAGACACGCATTCATTCTCGCTTGTATAATAAGGTTAATCACGTGAAACATGCGTCTAAGATAAAAAATCTCTTCTAACGATTCATCTCTAATATTTTTAACAAACATATTAATAATTACTCTATTACTAGATATATTATCAAATATGATACTATAAATTTTATTTTAAATATTATATCTAAAAATCTGCATCATGCACTCAAAATGTCAAGTCATCATGAAGATGAAGAATATCAGAGAATCTTAATTTTTTTTTATTTAAAGTCTATTTTAATTCTACATTGTGGACGATGAGACATGCATTAGATACATCATCGTGACTAATCAAGATATCAGATATCACGGATATCACTCCACTATATTCCCTAAATTCATTAATTATTATTTATTTTTATAACTTATAATATTTTAGTATGTCGTTCTTAGATATAGTCATAATAATCCTATGATATACAAACTCAAAATATGTCAACATGATACTGATTATCCTTGGATTCTTCAAAAATCTAATCAAAAAACTCATCGTGGTGATCAATTTGATCATCTCTTCCCTCCCCAACTCATTACAGTATATGGAGGTAAATTTTAAAACTAAACTGGATCCAGCCTCAAAAAACTCATCACTGAGTTGAGTTTGCCTAGGATCTAATGCACCATATTTTTTGGTGCATAATTCGGCATGCCTCTTAAGTTGTCGAGTCCCACGCGAACTCTTGCAATTTTGAATTTTCTTACAATATTTACACAGTACCGATTCTTCTTTAGTACCCATAAATTTTTTTTATTTTATTATATTAAAGTGAGTCCTGACTACTAAAGTCCTTTTAGTTTTTTATTTTTTAGATGTTTAGGTCGATACGACGGGAGAAATCAATATTTCAGCAGCCTCAGACCTTTCCATAGGATATTAATTTTCTAAATTATAATTTATTTCATTTTTGTTATTTAAATTACTATTTATTATTTTTAAATTTTTTATTTTTTTAGACTAGAGAGTAGAGAGAACGAGAGAGACTAGTAAAATAATTAAAAATACGAAATACTCATAAACCAAAATGCACGAACTTTAACTTTTTTATATGCAGACTGCACGCGCACCATGAATTCAAAGACCAAAGTCAAGTTACGAGTCCAATAGTTAAAATCCCAAGAGAGAAAAAATTAGAGAGAGAAAGAGAAGAGCAAGAGACAAGAGAAGATAAAAATTTATGTTTTTAAAAAACATAAATCTTAGAGTAAGAGGGGAGAGGGTTTATAGATTAATAAAATGATTTTTTTTACAAAAAAAATATTTTTTTGATTTTAAAAATTTTTAATAATTAAAAAATAGACAAAATCCTTAGGGCCGTCGGATTCTGCCCCATAGTAGTTAGAGGCGAAATCCAACGGCTTAGATTGAATTTTTTTTTTACCGTTTGGATCGATTCAACTATTAAACCGACTAACCAATCACGTTCCAGAAGCTTCGACTTCTGAAAATCTAGAATGAAAATGAATCAGGTCTCAGACTCAAGTCAAAAAAAGTTACGAGTCAGGTTCAGGCCCAATGAAACTTTCGGATCCGTAGGACCTCAGGTTATCAGTTCGGGTCGAGGGGGTCGTGTTGGGTGGGTAAGACATTAAAAGAGATTTTTCATGTCAAATACATGTATCACATCATTAACCTTATAGTACAAGCAAGGATAAATATTATTTCTTTCACTTTAGAAAACATACGTAACTCACTAAAATTTATTCATACGCCTCGCAGACAATAAAAGTTTGATATTATCTATTTGTCTGTGAGTATAAAGAATAAAAAATTTCAATTGAATGTAAGACACCGTTAGAATTACATATACCTTTTATTGGAATCATGTATTAGATATGAAAACGTGATATCTAACTACATCAATAGTAAAAGTTGAGAACTTATTATTTACGATATTGACTGGGCTACAAAAATTTTATTTATGAAATTCCTAAAGATTTTTTAGGACACTAGTCACTATTTAGAAAGTTTATACTCTGATAACTTGCATGATACTCAGGTACATATGTAATATTTGTCGCATATTTAGAAAGTTTAAAGATGACTCGATACTAGTCCACTATTCCATCTCTTTATTGTCTGGTTATCTGTATGAACCATATGGTTAAGGTAGGAGAGTAGAGAATATTTTGACAAATATATCTTCATACATGAACCAAGAAGACCAACCTGAAGAATTCATTCATGCGAAATTGATTAAACTCTTTACATACTACAATATTAAGTATGATGATAGTAGTTGTAGTAATAAGACTCTGAATACAGACATGAATATTATATTCGAAGACAATGACTTTTCTATTCAATTAGTCAGAAAAAAATAACGGAGTGAACCATCGAATATGAGCGAGTTGTCTCGGGACTTAGATATCAATTATTACTCAATCTTATCACATACCAATAATAAAAACCTTGATATTTTATAATGGTGGAAATCATGAGTCCACCTATCTCATACTGTCTAAGATGAAACAAAATATACTGACTCTTTCAATGTTGAGTGTGGCATTAGAATTTATTTTTTCTATTACAGTAAATATGATGTCAAATAGGAGATCAAGATTACGACTAAATATTATTGAAACATTAACATATATGAAAGATTAAGATGATTCAAGCTTGAACATTCAGGATCGTGCTAGAACTCCAGCAAAAACAAATGAGTTGGTTGCTGATGATAATTCATAGGACATTGATAACCATTGACGACTTTATGAGATTGAGGCATTAATGATTGACCTAAACATCTGAGCTTACTTTACTGCCTACGATCTACTACTATTGATAAACTGATATCACCATTGATCATTCACTAATGAAATTTATCATTTTCATTTATCATTTTTAGATTGTCTTAGTTTATTTTTTTTTTGTAAGTTTACTTTGAGGCTTGATTCAAACACTTAAGTTTTTGTGATTAACATTGGATTAGATTCATATTTTATATTTTTGAGTTTATCTTTAATATATTATTTTTTGTTAATTATATTTTATACTTTATACGTATTATTAGTTGTAAGTTGTTAGTTTTTAAAACTTAAATATTACTTGTTAGTTTTTAGATTTTAGTTGTTCATATTTTATTACTTTAATTTAATAAAAATTAATTATTTATTTATTTATTTTAACTAAAGTATTAAAATTAAATTTTTTAATTATTTTTAATTTAGGATTAATAATTTTCCAAACAGTCCGAACGAACCAGATCCAACAACTCAATGCATGACCCAACCCAAAAAAGTTACAAACCAGGCCGATGAGTCATGGCGGGCCTGGCACGATTACTGTACTATGTCGTGCCGAGCACGGCACAGTAGCCTGATTAGGACATAAAAAATGGGTCGTGCCAGTCCAGCCCAGCCTATTTTACACCTCTTCATCAAGGTTATATTTATCTAACTATTGAGCAACATCTCACAAGTTTATTTTGTTGTTTTAATAAAAAGACTATGCCTCATCATACACAAAATGGAATTCAATGCCCTCTTCTACAAATTATCTGGCATATAGAGATAAGTGGAAAAATTGAAACACGTCTCATTAAAAAGATGTAGAAGATTTCACAGTGCTCTATTATTTTATAAAGCCTTCAAAGTACCCCATTAATTAAGGAGCAAGGATGCAATCATGGTACCACATAATAATCTAAGTGATCAAAGCACAAATAGTCTCATTGCACCTAGGACTTCAGCAGCGCACCAAATGACTAAAGTGTCCCGTGCAGTTGCAGCAACCAAAATTGCCCAAAAAAATACTTGACCAATAATGACCCAGTCCATAACTATCTATATTAGAATGTCCATCCCAATGTAGGTCCCCAGACCAGGCCATCACCCATTTCCTAGGGATCAAGAGTGGGTTGGATATGGCTCGGTCAAGTAATTCTGGGCTGCCTTGTTTGTCCAGGCCATGTCGGGCCAAGCAGCTTGAATTACAAGGACGAGTAAACATAATAATCAATATAAAATAAGGTTTCTAAGAAAATGAATGTTTTACAGAACATATTTTTAGATTTTAAACAGTACAAGAAATCAATATTAAAGGTTGCTGACATATTTGTTATTGTTGATCCACTTAAGAGAGAAAGATGTACTATTAATGACATCCACATCAATATCATACACGCAATGGTAACAAAATCAAGAAATAATTGATGTGAAAATTCACCCATCATCAAAATGTTTAATTGAAAAAATAATAGATTTTTTCAGTTTGTGTAATCTGCATTATGATGACGCACATTAATAAATATTGATATTTTGCATTTATAATACTGATTAAGTAAAGGAATATCCATAGCATATAAGAATAGTCTAATCATATTTATTGTATTATGTATTCATGTTTGCACATTAGTAAAGATTATGCTTTTGTCTCAATTCTTTATAATATTAGAGGCATAAATTGAAAAACGACACAACTGCTATATTTCTCAGATATAATCTAATTGAATGCTTTAAATCTTGGTGACCTTTTTGGATGTATTATTTGTGCCTTGTTGTGCATCCTCCTCTTATACCATTATCACCCAACTCCAAATTGAGTTTGTAGATTCATTGTTTGTTACTATATATTTTACAATAGTTGATCAATATGCACTTGATTGTTAACATTAATGAATTTATCAATTGTATTTTGTTTTTCATGTTGATTATGTCATATGATGCCTCAATTTATAATTATATATATTTACTTTTATCATGACTTGATTAAGTTTTGCACATAATTGGGCAGTGGTTGAGCAAATTTTAGAATTTGATACAAAATTCCTAATTTCAAAATTTAGACTTTGTTTTCTTAATTTATTTGGCTTGAAAGATTTATTGTAGATGCTTGTAAAGCCATCATTATAGTACTTTTAGGACTTGGCTAAGTTTATTCTGATCAAATTGACAAAACTATCTGTTGGAAGTTTTCTATTTTGGATAATATGTGATGATGTCTAGCCATTTTGGAATGATTTTTTGTATTATATGATTTGCTTTGTATTTTAACATAAAAGCATGTTGAACAATCATTTTCATGTATCCACCAAGAGAATTTGGTTCAAGACATCAAAAAATTGCAAAAAAAATTTGGTTTGTTAGCCAATAAAAACTCGCTTAGAATATATATACGAAATTTTGTCCAAAAATAAATTAATTCAAGACATCACTCATGAGTTTCAATAATTGTTTAACTCTGCCAATAATTTTCTCATATTTTTGTAATAATTATAAAAAAATAAATAAGATACCTCCAAAAAATAACCCTTAATTTATGTTATTTGCAGATGACATATTATTATTTTATGACACTGAAGATATATTAGAAACAAAACCAAAATTTTAAAGAATTATACTTCAAATATGAATTTAAGTATGTTAAGAGTGATAATGAGATAATAATTAAAATGAAAAAATTACTAAACAACGAATATTATTCATTTCATATACCTAAGAATTACATTAAGTAATTACATGAAAATTAATGAGAATGTATCTCATATAATTAAAATTATAAAATATGTATCAAAAATTTTTTGTGATAGACAAATACCAAATAACTTAATGAAAAAAATTTATAGAACTATAAGGTCAATCATACTTTATGAAAATAAATATTGGGTAATCAAAAAACAACATATTCAAATGATGAGAATTGTAAAATAGATGTGAGATTGAACTGGAACTAATATATTTATAAATAAAATTTTTATGAAAAAAATAAAAATAACTCTAATAGATAATAAAATAAAAAAGAATCATCTAGAGTGGTTGATCATCTCTCACATAAATCAGTTAGTGTACTGGTTAAGAAGTATGAAACTATTCGAATGGAGAGAAATAAAATAAACTAGAGATAAACTTAAGAGAAATTAATTGAAATTATAAACAAAAAATTACTACTAATGAATTAAAAGTTGACATGATTTTTAATAGAATTGATTGAAAAAATAAAATCTATACATACATCTCATTTTGCTTATATGATCATTTGTAAATGAATGCATTTATAGTATTTGTTTGTTGTACTACTTTTATGAAGAATCAAAATCTACAACTTTAATACATACATCAAATACTTTTAATGTATATAATATTCATAATAAATAATGTATGAAATAAAAAAATAATAACACCTCTAATAAATAAAATGTGTGAAGGAGGTATATATAACTCTGACATAGACTAAGACAACTCACATGTTGAGTGCCTTTATCCATAAAATATAACTAATATTAAATTAAAATAAAAATAATGATAAATCATAATACATTCTCTCAAATTGATGCATAAATATCGAGAACATCAAGTTTAAATAATAAAATTATGAGTTAACAACTCTTCAAGATTTTAGTAATGATGTCGACTAACTGATATACTATAAAAATGTAAATTATAGCAAAGATCACATATTAAAAACTTCTTTAAAAAATAATAAATCTCATTGTGTTTTATTGGCTCATAAAACATCAATTTGACAATTATATGTATTATAACTCTACTTATATACGAAATCTTAATAATTTTTATCCCTTATTTTTTTAAGAGACAAGATCTCCAAGAAAAAAAATCTCATAGTAGATCACATATAAGCACAAGCTGATATCCAATTAAAATCTGAATACCACTCTTAACAATAGGCACTGATGAGCATTGAAAGAAATATTTAACCTAAAGATTTCTTCAAATAACCTAGTATTCGAAGGGTTAAGTAAATATTAACTTATCATTAAGAGTCTAAGAAATAACTATCTATATAAACATATATGTATTAGATCTAGTCTAATAATAATAAGATAATTAATTTTTTTTAAATAAATCTTTTATTTATAGTAAAGTCAATAACAAAGCTCGTATCAAATAAGAAGTTAATACTTGACTCAAAAATAAATGTTGAAACATGACTATAAAGACCAACCTTTATAAAAATATCAAATATATACCTCATATATGACAACATAATTTCTCTTTTGAAATAGGTCATGTATATCCTAAAAAAGTATCTAAATCCCACAAAATATTTTGTCTAGAATCACGATTAAAGAAACTTCTTGAGCTTTATAATTATTAACTCATCATCTCTCAGAACAAAGATAACATTCACGTATATAATTAACATGATCACCATATAATTAACATGATCAAAACATTGATAATTACTTTAGATCATATAATATCTTATATAATTTATAAACTAAATATTACTATACTGCTTGGAATTCAAAAAAATGTATATATACATCTCATTCTCAAGATCATAGTTAAAAAAATATTCTTTTGATCTATCTAGTGTATCTTACATCCATGACACATTATCAAAGATATAAGAATTTGTATTTAGATCAATCTGCACAATATAAAAATAATATTATGGTAACCTACACTAAACAAATGAGTGAGCCCTTTCATAACAAATCTCATCTTTAAGAGATTTACCTTATCATTTTAAGCAATATTCATAATGAACATCTACTACAACCAACAATGGGAATTCACATAGATTGAGATATTAGTTATTATATCTCATTAGAGTAGATAGTATTTATATCTTTCAACATAATTTTACGTCATCCTGGAAAGATAATACCTCATACAAAGACACAAGTATTTAAATATCATCAAAAAAAAAATATTAAAAGAAATAAAAACATATAGAAGGTATGAATATGATAATATAGGTAATATAAAATGTTAATAAACAACTTATTTATTTCTTTTAAATAATATTCATGAGATCAACATTAGAAGAATAGACTATATGATTATCTAACTTTTTGGATTAATTTCCTCCACTCTAAATAAATTGTGCATGTTATTTTTCTAGAATAAACTATGAGTTATGAATGATCAAGTCTCATCATTCCTGACTCATCCTAAGATAAGAGTAGAATAAATTCAAGAGCTGCCTATTACAAGGAAGCATCACTCTTTACAAAGTCAATTTATTTTGTATGTGTTGATACTTATCACCACTTCATGATTATCATTAATCATGACTTATCTCAATTATATGAGACTAGGTGTGTGAATCATGTTGTTCTAATAAACTTAGTAACAAAATAAGCTCACTCAAGTATATTTTTGACAATATACTCACAATTCATATCTAATACAACAAAAGTTTTAAAAGATAAAAACATAAGACGAGATATTTTTTTGTTCGTGAGACGTGACAAAAGCCTCAAGTCATTAAGACATAAGTTTTTTGAGCATCCCAATATATAATTAATTAAAATTTTAAAATATATAAAATAAAAAAATAAAAAATCTAAGTTTTAAAAAAATATTTTTAAGACACATTTTAACTATATATATAATTAATTAATATTTTAATAAATTATAATATATTATAATTATAATATATTTTTAAAAAGCCCCTTCACTGGAGCTCCCCTCGCCCTCGCACTCGTCCCTCTCCCCTACTCCACAAAAAACTTGATAGCTCAGTAGAGCTCCAATGAGCTCCAACATGTAGCTTGATGAAGCTCGCTAGAGCTGTACGAGCTCCATCGTAGAGCTCGTTGGAGCTCTATGATGGAGCTCCATTGAATTTATGTTTTTTTAAAGTCTCGCCTTGAGGCGCGTGCCAATGCATTAAAAAAATGCTTTTTAAAACACGGAATGCAACTCATGCCCATTGATATTTCATATCTAATGCTACAACATATTCTTCATTTCTTTCAGGTATCACTAGTTGTTGCACTTAAACTTTTATTTCAAAGTCATAGTTTATTAATATAACAACAAATATTTATATTATTGATAATTATATTTTATTATTTATAATATTTCTTGTTCTCAAAATATTAGTATTATTTAATGTGGAATTTTGTACAAAATTAATTCATTTAAAATAAAAAATCTAAGATTTAAGCCAGTTTTCAAAAATATGCTTTAACTAGTGCGTCTGAAAACAACATGACAAAACCATCATTGTGAATAGTAGTCATTGTCATGCTGTTTATATTTTAAAATCAGAAGCCGGCATTGTAAATGCTAGCTATTAAAAATACCCTTATCGTTATCTCAGCTCGCCCCCTCGCTCATCTCAGCTCACCCGTCTGCCCTCACCTCTCACCCCTCTCTTCCCACCCCTCTCCCCCCGCCCATCTTCGGGAGCTCCAATGAGCTCTAGCGAGCTCGACGTGGAGCTCAAGGAACTCCGTCGGGCTCCAGCAAACTCGAAGTGGAGCTCATTGGAGATCGACGATGAAGCTCCTAAAGCTCCATCATGGAGCTCGACGTGGAGCTTGAGGAGCTCCATCAAGCTCCAAGATGAAGTTCCAGTGAGCTACTTCGTGGAGCTCCGTCGAGCTCCAGCGAACTCAAAGTGAAGCACCGTCGAGCTCCAGCAAGCTCGAAGTGGAGCATCGTCGAGCTCCAGCGAGCTGGCTGTGAATCTCACTGGAGCTCAACGATGGAGCTCACTAAGCTCCATCATGGAGCTCTACGGAGCTCCTAGAGCTCAACGTTGAGCTCGTTGGAACTCCTAAAGACGGGCGGGGAGAGAGGGATGAGAAGAGAGGGGCGAGAGATAAGGGCAGACGAGCGAGCAGAGACAGGCGAGGGAGAGAGGGGGCGAGGGGCAATATGCAAGAGGAGATAACGATAAGGGTGTTTTTAATAGCCGGCATTCACGTCTTCTTCTGATTTTAAAATATAAACAGCGTGGCAATGATCATCATTCACAACGACGACTTTGTCACGTTGTTTCCAGACACACTAGTTTGGGCACATTTTTGAAACCCAACTTAAATTTTAGATTTTTTATTTTAAATGAATTAGTTCCATACAAAACTCTTCAATGTGAATCATTATTACTTTTCCATGTAATGTTTTATCATAATTATCTTGTTAGTTTATTTTTTATAAATTATTATTCTAGACAACTCAACTCTGATTTTATCTTTATTCCAATTAATAATTATTTGCAAGATCGACAGATTCTAAAGAAGACTTCATTTGAGATTAAGCAGACTAAATTACATATTTTCTCTTCAACAGTAAAATCTCTTTCTAGAAATATGAGTGATTTGAACTCTTTACTTATACATTCTCAGTTTGAAAACTCATCATTGGCCAAGTTAAAAATATTGTATCCAAATCATAAGTATATTTCAACCATTGAGTGTGAGGCATGTCTATGACTTTATAAAGACCTCACACAAATAATATTTCAATCATTGGCCAAGATTAATAGATCAGAAAGAAATTTAAATATATGATCATATTTGTTAATGACTGATCATTATGTGCTTGGATATATATTTTTTATGACAGATAACAATTTTTTTATTTTTCAGACTTTTAATAAAATAATAAAAATTTAATTCGATATAAATATTATTATATTAAGAAATGATAATGTATTAAAAAATATAACAAATCAATTTAGCACATATTATATAGATCAAGTAATTATACAAACTTCTTTTGTATGTATATTCTAACAGAATAAGATTACTAAAAGAAAGAATAAGTATCTATTTGAAATAGTTCAAACACTCATACTTAGAAAATTTTTTAAAATATTTTTAGAAAGTAATAATTTTAATCATAATCTACTTTATCAATAAAAAGTCTTTTTATGTCATTTCCAAGCGTATATCATTCCAAGTCCTACATTCTAAAAAAAGTTACTCTTTCTCAATGCATGCCTTCTAGATCATAGATTTTGAAGAAAGATTTTTTTCCTTCCCCTCCATCACCCAACCTCATCTCATACTACCTCTCAAATCATATATGAGTCTTGGGCACCTGGGTAAGAGTTGATAAGGCCTTCATCCCAACTGTATGAATATAGAGCTACTAACAAAGGCACCCTGAGGTGTATATCTAGCATCCCTATGGATCAAACTCATGTCTCCAAAGTTAGGCAACTTACCTGCCAATCAAACTACCATATTATTGATTATTTAACTCATCTCCCATAATATTTGAATGCATTTATTTTATCTTTTATTATTTTCCAAGACAAAATAAACTAGCATCTAGACATTAAAATATATTTTTTTAGATATTCTAGTACTCAAAGAATGTATAAATATTTTTTATCAAAAACTAATAATATTTTACTAAGCGTGAATATCATATTTTTTGAGCATAACTTATTCTTTAATGAGTATGGAAAGGGTATGAATCTATTAATATTCCTCTCTTACTTATAATCATATTTAATCATATTAATATTCAGTATGGTGTGACTCCCATAATCATCATATATACTAAGAAATTCAGATCATATTGAATCTTTAAAAAATAAGGATTCTCAAGTAAGAGGATCTCATTCAAACCAAGATGACATGATAATATATGAATTTGTACTAGTACTTTGAGTCAGCAATTAGGAGAGTTGATTACTCAAGACTTTGAATCTATACTAGAAGAGAGAGACATTCACAACCTTATCAAATAAGAAACAAGTATACCATAGACTCAAACAATTATATAATCAATCCCTCTGATCTTGACATTTCAATCTCTCTAAAAAAATAAAAAAACATATTCGGTACCTAGTATTTCATAAAATTTTATCGTACTCTCATCTTATTTCTTATTTTTTTTATTTTATTTTTTTCTTTTGACAATACTAACACACTCAAGTCTCCTTCTATAACATTATCTCATTTATTATAGCATCGGACCATTTGAGAAGAGATGTATATTATCCACTCTAATGGGATTTATGAACTAGCATTATGATTTTTATAAAAATTTATTGTTGATTACAAGTGGATATTCACTATGAAAATAAGTCTAGTTGATAAAGTAAATCACCTTAAGATGAGACTTATAATAAATGAATATACTTAAATATTTGGTGTTGACTATCTAAATAATTACTCTATAGTAGCTAACATGGCCTTAATATGTATTATTTTTTTTTTATGAGAGATGCCAACTAAACATGAAGAATACATATTTCTTCAAGGTGACCTTAAGGAAGAAGCGCATATGGAGCAGTCACTATGATTTTAGGCTATACAATCAAGTATAATTTGCAAATTACAAAAAACATTATAATGACCTTATGCAATCACTAAAAGTCTAGTTTATGAAATCTTCACAAACAATCACTTTGTTTGAGATACACAAATATATTATTGATTTTTCTTTTTTCGTTTAAAAGTTCTAATAGCATAATAATTTTATTGATTATCTACATAAATAATATTTTAATTATAATATATAATGGGTTGAAATTTTGCCAACTCAAAAAAATACTTAAAAACATAATTTCAAACAAAAGATCTTATGAGCCTCGAATATTTTCTTAACATAAAAATAATTTATCCTATAATGAATAATAATTTGTTACAGAGAAAATATGAGATTAATATTTTTCAAATATTGGTCTTTTAAGTTTTGTTCTAACAAATACCCTTATTGATCCAAATACTAACTTTATTTCTAATGTGACGCATCTCTAATTGACTATATTATTTATAAGAATAATAAAAAAACATTAATTATCTGACTATAATCATACCAAATATAGATTATAGTATACACAATCGATATAATTAATCATTTTCTAAATTTTTCTTGACAAATTTATCTCGATGCAGCTCTTTGTATTCTAAGAAACATTAAAAAATCTTCAAATCCCTTAATCTCTTTTAGGGATCATTAGCACTTAAAATTAGCCAAGTATTCATATTCGAGCTGCACATCAACATGCACCAAGATGAGATATATATCAAGATGTTATACTTTTCTTGGAGTCAACAATATCTCCTAGAAAAATAAGATATAAGCAGTTATTTCGAGATTCAGTACATAAATAGAATTTAAAGTGATTATAATAATTACTTGGTGAGTTACTTTGGATAGACATCATGCTTAAAAAAAAAGAGTACGCACCTTCTTCTCCTTTTACCATTTACTTTGATAGTCAGGTAATAAATTATATAGCCTTCAATCTAATATTTCATGAATAGACAAAACATATTTCAGTGAATTACTTTTTCCTAGGATAGAAGATTCAGAATGTAATCATTAATACAACATTCATTCAAACAACAAAACAAATAGCAAAAAAAAACAACAATGCAACCAACAAATATCTTTATGAAAATTTTAATGAGAACTTATATTTCTTTCAATCAAATTTGATGTTGTGAACTTATATTATATACACCAGCTTGGTGAGTGTGTTTAGTTTTTTATTTATCATTTTTTTTATTTTTGATATTTTTGATGAGTGTATTGAACCTATGTATTGCCCAAATCACTTTCATATATAATATAAAAATATTGATTATATGACATTCATATTAAATATTTATTTTATTTTCTCATTTCAACTTATAACAAAAATGAATACCAAACTTATAGCAAAGTATTTTATACAACTTTTTGAGTAAGCTACTTTAATATTTCTTTATGTAACCAAAATAATTTTTACTAAAATTTTTTGTTATTTATTATTACTCAATATAGAAAAATATTTCAATTAAAATTGAATAATATATTACTTCATAAAAAGCTTGAAGACAAGATTTTCTCTTGTGATTTAATACATGTTAGCCTTAGATTATTCTCATTTTTAATATAAGTATTCAAATAATAAGTTTATTTTACTTTCTGTTTATGTGAATATTATTATTATTACTAATGACAAAGAATTTAGTATTATTCCAACACAATGATTTTTTGTTGACTCAGTTTACATTTAGATAATTTGAAAGAGATTTTAATACTTTTGAGAGATCAAAATAAATTATTTTCATTAGACAATAATTCTAACATAACAAAATTATGTTTGGTAGCCCTTTACAAAATTTGACTTTTTGGAATGTATTCCTACTAATTCACCATTTGAGTTATATTTAAATCTTATAAGTTCAAATAAGTTCTTTATTTGACTCCACAAGACCTACAAGAATTATTAAAATAATTTACTTATTTACCAATTATCAAACTAGATATCTCACATCCGTATAAAATTTCTTATTTAGACCCGCAGACAAACAGAGATTACCAGATTTCTGTTATTTGTGAGGCATACAAAGAAATTTTAGTAAATTTCATATATTTTCTAAAGCGGGGGAAAACAACATTTATCCACACTTGTTTTATAAGGTTAATGACGTGACACGTGCATTAAACATGAAATATCTCTCCTAATGTCCCGCATCTACTAGTCTTAACAACTATATTAATAACTACTTTATTGTTAGATGCATTATCAAATATGTACTATATATTTTATTTTGAATATTATATTCTCTATAGATTTTCATCATGCATAATTAGATAGTTAGATCATCATGAGGATGAATAATCTCTGAAAATTCTAATATTTTTTTATTTAGTATCTATTTAAAATCTATACAATGAGCAGTGAAACTAAAAAATACGGACACGGATACGTGGATACGACACGACAAGATACGGAGACACAGCAAATTCTAAAAAACTAGGATACGGATACGACTAGAATATGAAATGATAAAAAAAATAAAATTAAAAATAAAAATTATTTTATTTATAAATATTAGGTATTTTATAAAATAAATTAAATTAAATTAAATCATTTTATTTTATAAAATAAATATATATTTTTTTATTTTATAAAATAAACAAATTATATTTTATTTTATTTTGTATTATAATATTTATAATTATTTTATTTTATAATATAATATTTTATAATTATCTTATATTATATAAAAATATATTTTATTTTTTTATAAAATAAAAATATTTTATTTTATTTTATAAAAATATTTTATTTTATTTTATGCTAGCCCTTCATCCCCACACATTGCGCCCACCCCTGCCTCCCCCCTCAAATCACGCCCGCCACTCGACGTCGTCGGACATCGGTCACTCTCGACATGGATACGACAACCGACGCAACTGCCCTATACGCCACGTGGAGTATCAGATACGGATTGATCAATGATACGTCATGTGGCATATCAGACACATATCCATGCCGTGTCCGTATCATGTCCACGTGTCCAGGTGTCGGACACGTGGACATGGCTGTAAGAAGCCATGTCTGTGCTTCCTTATAGTGAAATATACATTCGATATATCATCATGACTAGTCCAAATATTGAACGTCATGGATACTACTCCACTATATTCCCTAAATTTATTAATTATTTTTTTTTTCTAAGTTATAATATTTTAGTATTTCATTCCTAAATATGAACCTAATAATTTTATGATATGCAGGCTGAAAATAATTCTATGTGATACTGATTATCCTTGGATTCTCTGAAAATCTAATTTAAAGACACATCATGGTAATCAGTTTGATCATATCTTCCTTCTCTAACTTTTTACAATATATGAAGGGGATCGACATTGAGGAGCAATTAGATCCAACCTCAAAGACCTCACCGTCGAGTTGAGTTTGTCTGGGATATAATGCATCATATTTTTT
The DNA here is from genome assembly GCA_029783825.1 of Sapria himalayana. NCBI lineage: Eukaryota > Viridiplantae > Streptophyta > Magnoliopsida > Malpighiales > Rafflesiaceae > Sapria > Sapria himalayana. Next base: position 929,510 of record JAREIK010002300.1, on the reverse strand, counting down.
GATGCATTATTCGACATGCCTCTTAAGGTGCCCATTCTCACATAAATTCTTATAGATTAATATTTTTTTACAATATTTATAGTGTGCCGATTCTATATCGGCACCCATAATATTTTTATATTATATAATATTAAAGTGAGTCCAAAATATTGATTTTCTTCAAATTTTTTATTTTTTAGATATTTTGATCGAGATGACCAGATAAAATAAAAATTTTGATAGCCTCAAACCTTTCCGTAGGGTTATCATTATCCATATTAAATTTTTTTATGTTTATTATTAATTAATTTCATTATTATCATTAAAATTATTATTTTTATTTTAATTTTTTATTAGTTTATTAATTATATTATAAATTTTGTTTTTAAAATTAAATATTAATTTATATTAATAAAACTAAAAATTTTAACTAGAATTAAAATAAAAAAAAACTAAACTAAATAAAATTTAAAAATTAATACCCCTAATAAGTAAAAACTCATTTACTTTATAATGTTTGTACCACAATCGACAGTCCACACTCTGCACCCAAATCCTGAAGGTCAAAACCAAAAGACTAATCAAAAGATAGAGGAAGAGACAAGAGAGCTGAGAGAAGATAAAAAGATAATACGAGAGAGAAAAAGATAAGATAAAAATTAAGAATGAGAAGAGATAGTATATAAATTTGGAAATTATAATTTTTTAAATCATTTTTTTATTTTTTTGAATTTTTTTGAATTTTTTTGAATTTTTTATGAAATTTTAAGGTGCAGAATCACAAGAGCCGCAGGATTTCTACCCCTAGCTGTTGGGGCTAAATCCATCTGCTTAAAAGTTAAAACACCTGTTTTTTAACCGTTAAGTCGGTTTGACCATCAAACCAACCCAACGATCACAAATTCTAGAAACTTAGGCTTCTAAAATCTGTAGGTCAGGACTTAGGGTCAGAACGTCGAGCATTGGGGTCGAGTTCAGCTTCGATTTTTGGTCAGACTTCGGAGGAGGACTCGCTCAAACATTGGCCCAATATTCGGGCATCTATGTCTTCATGCCAAGGTATCAGGTCGTGCCTAGTCTAGTACGAGGCTCGGGTTACCTCGGCATCGCACGTCATGAATTGTGCCACAAACCATCTCGGCATGAGCCCAGACACAATTCTGAACCATGTTGTGTTGGGCTAGGCAAGGAAGAGTTAAAGGTGTCAAACAGAACGTGTCGGGCTGGGCCGACCCATTTTTAGCCAGCCCGACCATGTGTCGGGCCAGGCACGATTCTATGGAGGTTGGCTTGGCACGGACCCACGGCACGAAACTGCCTGGTTCGGCCCGGTCGAGCCGAACCCCTAATTTAAAAAAAATTAAAATTTTGACACGCACCATAATGCCGCCACGCCACGGAACCGTGCGTGTTGCGCCGCAGCGCAGTCAAACCCCTAATTTTAAAAAAATAAGAGTTTTGGCACATGTCATCGTGCTGCCACGCAACCGAACACCTAATTTAAAAAAAATAAGGGTTTCAATACGTGTCGTTGTACCGCCGCATTGCCGAAACCCTAATTTTAAAAAAAATTAGGGTTTCTCGGCTCGTACCGAGGTACCATGCCAACGGGCCACGTTACCATGCCGGGCCAGGCACGGCACGGTACAACACGGTTGGTGCAATGGACAGGCACGGCACGAGCACGGGCACAGTAAATTCCAGTGACGTGCCGGCCCAACCCGGTTGACACCTCTATGAAGAGTCAAGCCGTACCTCGGGCCTGACCCAAGCTGCCCAGCCCATTTGACACCTCTAATGATAGTTGTGGCTAAGTTCTAAGTGCATATATAAATATCATAATCCGAGATGATAACTCTCCATTCAATTAGCTGGGGATAAACAATGAAATAGTCCATCAAATATGAATGAGCTATTTTGATACTTAGATTTTGATTACTACATAATCCTAACACATGATAATAATAAGAATTTAAATATTTTACTATGATAAAAATCATATGAATCTATATATCTCATGCTATCTAAGATAACATGTGATCTACTGATCCCTCTAATATCTAATATAGTATCGAAGTTTATTTTTTATGTGGGAGTCAATATTATTTTAAATAATAAATCAAGAATATGATTAAATATCATATAGACACTTGCATGCATAAAAAACTAGAAATTTTGAGATTAAGTAGTCAAGATAAGACATAAAAGATATTAATTAATGATGATTCAAAAGAAATGGAGATACAGGAAATTGATACCACCACTAGCAATACCTTCATAAGCATACATGATGATAATCTATATTTGCATCCACGCTATCATACCACAAATACTAATTGATGATTGATATGATTTTTAATTTATTTTTTATATGATTTCGATGTAACAATATTATATTTTTATTTTTTTTTTACCATTTATTTATGTCATTATAATTTATGCACAAATATTGTATTGCACTTATTATCTTAAGTAATGCATCACTTCATCGTATATTATAAATCTATATCATTTAAAAAATGTATTATATTTAGCTTTTGTTTATTAAATAAAATAAATTTTTTATTTAAGTTGAACAAGATGAGAAATGTAGAATGTCAAATTTTTTATATTATGTATTTTATTTAAAATTTTGTAGTGTAGATTTCAATATGAACCAGCACGAACTAACAGCTCGGAATGGCTAATCACGACCCAACATAGCCCAACATTATCACGGACTAAATGAATCATGTCGAGCTTGATGTTTGACTTCTCATGTTGTACCAGTACGACATAACCCATTTAACACCTCTAGTACAAAATAAATAAAAATTAAATCAATGGTACTCAAATATTTAATATTACAAAATAATAAAAAATAAACATATAAATCATACTGCTAAATCCCAAAGAAATCTCCTTGAAATCTTTTAATGTTACAAAAAAATATTAATAAGAGAAATAAATATATAAAATGAATTATTTAACAAGATAATTCATAATAAATAAATTATTCAAACATTTAAAAATAAATATAAGCATAAAAAAATATCAAATTGAATATTATCATAATTAAATAATTATATATTTTGTTATTAGTAGAAATTAACATTCAAATAATAAGAAATAATATAATAAATAAGAAATAATTACATGTGAAGTATCTATTTGTCTATGAATCAATAATCCAAGAGTCTAAAGACTAAAAAATAAGTGAGAAAAGTTATAATATATGAAGAATAATAAGAAACATTTATTACTATCTTACGAGCGATAAATTTTATATTATTCCTCTGATAATTGTCAATATGATCACACTCTATGAGAATTCCTGGATTAATTTTATAACATACCTCTATTGTTAAATTAGTTGCAGTCATTGATCTTTGCTCTAAAAATACATATCAACATCTCTTTATGGTATGTCAACTCTGCCTATAATGCGAGCATTGAATAAGGATCTTCTATCTCTACCTCTACTTGACTACCTCGACTAGGCAGGGGTATAGACATACTAAATAGTCCAAGAAATTTTTAATTCCTCCATATACAATAAGAGAAGTGCCACATAAACACTACACAATTATTACACTCTACATACCATTGTTATACACATTACAAATCATTGTTGCACATCAATGTTGCACACTACACAAGTGTTACAAACGTTTTATACTATTGTTGCTCACCAATGTTAACCACTGCACACCGGTGTTACACAAACTTTAAACAATTGTTGCACACACCACACTCCATGATACACCTCTAGCACTGCACACATTGTTGCATTCGCATCTACTATTCACCACAAACACTCACACATTGTGCACCTAGCATCACACTTCACATCACATTTCATGTGTGCATAGCACATTGTGGCACTCATGTCAGTTGTTCACCACACAAAGTCATGCATGGCACCTCGCATCACACTGCACAGCAAAGTTCAATCACACATTGCACAACACGGTTAACACATCCACCATTGCACAAAGTCATTCTACTGTAGCAATCAAATTTTCCATTGAGTCTAGTAGTGACAGTGTCTAATCAGCACGAGGTAGCCGACATGGCTAATGGTGAGGAACCCTGGGTTGGGTGTGAAACCCTAACCCTAGAGAACCCTAGCTTTAATACAATATTAAAACATAAACTAAAACAAATAATAATAATATCCATAAATCAAATTCAAAATGAACATGGAAAATCATAATCCTATAAATAGAAAACAAACGAAACTAGGCTAGTTCAAAAATACTCTTATAAAATATAGAAAAGTAAGTAAAAACAATATAAAAATTAAAAACCATACCATATATTATTGAAATTAAAAATAATTATAAATGATAGTAAATTCTATAAAATTACTATATATCATATTTTTGTAAAAGTCAATTATATTTTTTTTATTTTATTTGTCATTTTCCTATTTGGTTCTACTTACTTTTTTGTAGTTACAAGCATAACTCCTTGAGGATTATACAATAATGTTATAGGGAATCCTATAATAATTAAGAAATCATAAATGAACAACATAGTTTCACTACAAAGTTCTTAGTAGAAACATTACAAAGACCTATTGTCCTTACGTTTACAAATTTCATAGGATTGTGATTGATAGAAGAACAAGAAATGAAATTACTTTCATTTGGGCTTCAAGACGGAAATAAAAAACTGAACTACAAAATTCCAAAAGGCACAAAACCAAAAGAGTCATTTCAATGCAAAACAGCATCATTTTCATTTTTTTTCTCCAAACAAAAATTTTGTAAATTGTTCAATTCATTAACAACTTACTGGTTCCAATTATTCACCAGTTCAATTGTCAATTCCACTGAATCCCATCTGATTTAATGCAAATAAAGATTTTCTGCACTAAACCAGACTAATTGTATTGTCGGTCAATGATCCCACCCTAAAAAGCACGGATACGGATACGGACACGGGGATACGACACGGCAAGATATGGGAACACGGCAAATTTCAAAAAACTAAGATACGGATACGACTAGGATATGACATGAAAAAAAAAATAAATACAAATATTATCCATTAACATAAATTTAGATAAATAAAAAAAATGCTTAAACATTATTTTTACAAACATTCAAACACAAATATAAGAAATATTAAAACAAAAGATTAGTATTTTCTTATAAATCAAACAAAATAGCTTCCAGTTCATGTTCATCAAAAGAATAATCTGCAATCTCAAGAATTTCAGCATTTTCAATATCCATTAATTCAAAACCATTACCTCCAATGTCCCACATTTTAGATTCACCTTCATTATAGTTTGGAGATCTCATTGACAGAAGTCGAAGATTGTTGTGGACATAAATTAAGTCTTCAGCTCTTTGTGGTGTCAACTTATTTCTCTTCATGGAGTGAATAAAATTATAAGTTCTCCAATTTCTTTCACAACATGAGGATGAACAAGGTTGTCCTAACAATTTTAATGCAATAGATTGAAGCATTAGTGCAGCAGTTCCATGAACAACTCACCATTTAATATGACTCATGTACCACCTGTCATTGATAGAATCACTACTAAAAAAATCTTCCAAAAATGCCCAAAATATAGCATACTCGTCATTTGCTCTTCTCTTTTCACCTTCATTAGAAAAATATCTCTCAAAATATTTTTTTCTTTCTCTTACTATTTCTAAATCTCGATGTGATGGAACATGATCACGAGACTCAGCAAGCCATTTTTGACTATAATACCTGCAAGTTAAGTTATAACATTAATTATATATATTAAACATCATAGAATATCATTTATATTAAAATTATCATAATCTATAATTTAAACTCTTAGATTACCTTGGATTTAAGAAATGAGCAAGAGAATGTAAAGGTGTTTGGCTTTTATTTCATCTTTTCACCAAGATTTCATTCACAATATAAAAAAATCTATAGGTTAAAATACATAGCAATTCATATAAGTTCAATTATAATTAAAACTTAAAAACTTTCAATCAAAATAATAAAAAATAAAAATTAAATTAAAAGTATACCTTGAATTATTTGTGGGGCTTTTATGTTTTTTATTAAAAATAATTTCCTTCACTTTTTTGATCACAGAATCCCACCACTCATAAATATTGTGAAGACAAGGTTTGTCAGTGTCAGCTAATCGAAGCATCTCATAAATGAGAGTTGTAAAGCTGAAGATATAATCCACATTCATCCAAAAGTCTTCATTTAGGATTTTATCATTTACTTCTTTAGCTTTCACTAAATCATCATTTTTATATATTTCTCATTCTTCACTTATCACTAATTGCTCCAAGCCTCTTTTTATTGTTTTAAATCATTTAAGCATAACAATAGTTGAAGCAAAACGTGTATCGGTCACTGAAAATAACTTCAACTTGTAATGATTATTAAACATTGATAATCTCATTACATGATTTATAATGAAATTCTTGATAAAAAAAATATCACTTGAAACTTGAGTGATCCAACCACACTATTCCATCATATCATCATATCTTGAGTGTGTTGGTGCACAAATATTCTTCAAAGCATTATTAAGAATATGAATCACACACGGGGTCCAAAAGATATGCCGAAATTTTGCTTCCGCAATGTATCCTACTGCTTTGCAAGCTGCAGCATTATCAGTTATAACTTAAACTACCTTTTGTGGACCAATCTTTTGTATAGTGTTAATCAATAAATCAACTATAAAATATTTGTCCTTAGTCTCTCCTTCACAGTTTATTACTTTCAAAAATATTGGTCCACTTTCAGAGACTGCCATGATGTCAATAAGTGGTCTTCTTTGAGCATCTGACCATCCATCACTACAAATACTCACTCCTTTCTCATTCCAAGTCTTCTTGATTGGTTCTAATAGATTATCAATATTATTATTCTCCTTTTGTAATAATATTATTCTTAATGATATAGCTTGGTGAGACATAACTTGGAAGTTGACTTGTACTTTTAAAGGCACGTGCATAATAAGGATTTCTAGCAAAGTAAAAAGATAACCCCCCAAAATAAAACATCCTAGCTATCTCACTGTCAACTACTTCACGTGCACTAATTTTGAATGCATTTTCAATTGATCCCATAATCCTCTTTCTCCTTTTTAAATCAATTGGATTAGCACTAGAAGAGAAATTATCAAAAAAAAAAAGAATCTGTAATGCTTAATATGGGTAAAGAAACTTGCTTAGGATTAGATTGTTTCATTCTTTGTTCAGATTCCTCCATCATCCTTCGCATCTCAATCAAATTTTGATTTGTTACTTTAGTACATGATGCAATCTCAGCCCCTTTAATTTTCAACAAGTGAGCCTTGACTCTATAATATGATCCTCTATATATTTGTCTACAAAAATTATATTAAAAAATAACATTTTCTCCCCCTTTTCCTTTATCCAATTTTGCATCTTTCCTGACATATCTCCATAATGGAGCATTATCATCAATATCTTGAATATTTTGTTGATTACTTGAAGGCTCAGAATTACAACTTATTTTATTGTATAATTCTGCATGAAAAAAAATTATGCATTTTAAATAATCTATATTATTTCAAAATTAATTTAATCTAATTTTTTTTCTCCATCAATACTATAATACAATTTTCATTATTTACATATTACATTAATTTATTTATAATAAATTATATAACAAAAACTATTATACTTACATATTATATATTACTAAATATTACATACTACAAAAATTATTCATATTTATATATTCCATATTTTAATATTACATATTTATTATTATTCTTAAAATCATGTATTTAAAATTAAAATAAATTATTTGTTTATTATATTTTGCATATATATTAAACAAACAATATTAATTAAAATATAAAAAAATAGATTTAAACCCTCTAACCCCTGCCCCCTCCCGTTATTGTATTTAAAATAATTAAAATTATGCTTTGAACCCCCCCCTCCCGTTACAGCTTCCAACACCCCCCCTCCCGTTACAGCTTCCAACACACCCCCCTCCCATTACAGCTTCAAACACCCCCCCCCCCCCCGTTATAGATTATAGAATTAGGTTACCTTAGGTACTGTCGGCGCCTCGGCGGTGTGCTCCTCAGCTTCCAACTTCTCTCCCCTCCCCGTTAGATGCAACGACAATCTATTTCCCGCAATCAACTTGTCGGCCACTCACTATCGGCGGTGTGCTCCTTAATTTGTTGGAGTTGTATGAGTAAGTATTAATATATAGTGTATTTTCGCCGCGTCAGAATCATAAAAACACGTCAGTTTGGTAATCGACACGTCAGTTTCATAACAACGCGTCGGATACGTCTCCAACGCATCTGTCCGATACGCCACGTGGCGTATCGGACACGAAATTTGTCAAAAATACGCCACGTGGCATATCAAACACGTATCCAACGCGTGTCCGTACCGTGTCCACGTGTCAAACACGTGGACACGGCTATCTAGTGGCGTATCTGTGCTACATAGGTCCCACCAGTCCAACCAGTCAGTCTAGCTTGGTTTTTAAAACACTAATTAAGGCCATTGTAATTTCATTTCTTACCCAGTGTGTGTCAGATTTCATGCCATTTTGCATAATTAAAATCCCCAAATTTTATGTAGTTGGGAAGCATTTGCAACTCAAGAAACATGAAAAACATTCAACATTTTCAAAATACTTTTGAATGCAAAGTGTGCATTCAAAATACTCATGATGTAGACAAGAATATGCATACATAGTATGCATAGCTCATGAGCAGTGACATGAACTTATAAAAGTATACACCATCGACTTTTAAGAAAGTCTAAATGTGCATCTCTTTTTTTTTCTTTTTCGACTAAATTACAAAGGGCCAAGGAAGAATGAATTGGAGCCCCCATTACTTTGGACTCAAAGGGGTCTTCCATAGCTAGGCACCATAAATATACATCTCTTACACAGCATGTGATTAATTCAAGAATTCAAGAAAATATATTTATATCTCCTCCTATCAATTCATGACTTTCCCACCAAAAGAATCTTCAAGTTTTAGAAGAAATAAGCCCTAATCATTATTTGTTTGTGTTTGAATTATCATATTAGGATCGTTTATATATATCATGCCAAGACTTTAGGATTTTCAAAGAATTCTCCAAAAACATTGGCGCAAAAAAATCAAAAATTTAGGAACCAAAAATTTTAATCATAGTTTTAAAAAGCGCAAGACGCACAAAGGCGCAAAAGTTTCTTGGATCCTTGAGGCACAATGCACACCTAAGGCACGCCTCCAAAAAAATTAATGTTCCTAATATTTAAATAAATTTTGATGAAAAAAATAAATAAAATTATATAAATTTTAATATATAATTACAAATTTTGAGAATTAATATATTTTTTAAAAAAACTATAGTATATAAGGCACGCCTCTTCAGTAAAGCGCATGCCTTGGAAGTCGAGACGCTATAGATAGAGAGTGGTTGTGCCTTGAGCCTGGGCGCGCCTTAAGCATGCCTTTCACAACTATGATTTTAACATAAAGCCAAATGAAGATAAAGGGAGCAACAGGGCAGAAAAAACTAAATTGGCAATCAACTGTTCTGTGAATATAAAATATACTTAAAATATTAAAATAGGTAGCAAAAGACATGATTAAAAGTATACAGAATTTAAAGAAATTCTTCTTTTTGATGTTTAATAATCGTCTTCAAGCAACTACAAAAAATCCTAAGAAGCATAATAATTTCCATGAACGAGCAAAAACATGAGAGTTATACTGAAAATGCCCAAACCTCGCTGAGATAACGCTTGTGAGAGTGGAGATTATCCAGATAGACCATATCATCAGGATCCCTATTTCGCTTTCCGGTGGGAGATGGTGCCGGGGTAGTTGTTGATGAAGGCGGCGCTGTAATTGATGGGGAACCCATTAGCAACGTGCCAGTGGTTGTGGTGAGGACGTAAAGGTCGTTGGACCCACCAGTTCTCGGATTTCCGTGTTTTAGCAGAAAATCAAAAGTCGTTTTCAAACAACTGCAGTATTATTAGAAAAAATATAGTTACGATGAACAAATATAATTATAATATATATAAATTATTCAAGGGTAACTATAATTCTTCATTTTCTGTCTTATTTTTATTTTCCTATTTATTTTTATTTTTCTTATTAAATTCTTCCTTTTATTTTTATTCTCTCATCTTGTTCATCTATTTTATCTTCTTCCTTTTATTCTTCTAATTCTTTCATTTTTTTTTTCTTTTTTTTTTCTCTACTTCTTAATCCTCGTCTTTTCCTTCTTTTTTTTCTTATTTTTATTTTTCATTTTTATCTTATTCTTCTTTTACTTCTTATTCTTTCACTTCTTCTACTTGATCTTCTTTTATTCATCTTCTTATTTCAATTTGTTTTATTTATTCTTTCTTCTTCGTCCTCTGCATCTTCTTTTTTTTCTTACTCTTTTATTTTTTCGCTTCTTCTTCAATTACTTCTTCTTCCTACTCCTCTCATTAGTCTTCTTCTTCTTTCTATTTTTTATATTTTAATTCTTCATCTTCCTTTTATATTCTTATTTTTTTCATTTTCCTATTATTATTATTCTTCTTATTTCTTATTTTTTATCATATTCTTCTTCGTTTTTCTCTTCTTTTTCTTCCTCTTCTACTTCTTTCTCTTCTACTTATTCCTCTTTTTAATCTTCAACTTCTTCTTCATCTTTTTTCTCTTTATATTTTTCCTATTCTTCTTATTACTCTTCTTCTCGTTCAACTTCTTCTTCCTCTTCTTCTAATTCATATTTTTCTTCGCTCGATACTAGTTCATCCCCTTTTTCTTCCAATTCTACTTCTTCTTCATCTTTTTCTTCCTCTTCTTCTTTTCATTCTTCTTCTTCTTCTTTTCATTCTTCTTCTTCTTCTTGTTATTCTTTCTTTTCTTTTATATCATCTTCTTCTTCCACCACTTTTTCTTCTCCCACTTCTTCTTCTTCCACTTCTTCTTCTTCCACTTCTTCTTCTCCTTCTTCC